>WYDI02016207.1:0-11314 GCA_009867235.2 Psittacus erithacus
CTGAAAGTCAAAAACCCAGCACTGCACCAGCTACTAAGAAGGAGAAAAATGACTGCTACTGCTGAACCCAGGACAGAAAGAGTACAAAAAAATGTCCAACTCTTGTAAATGCAAAAAAATGTGCTGAGAATACCCTCTAAGAAAAAAGCTATATGGAGTGTATTGATGTGACATATACCCCCACTACAGTGAGCATTTCCAGTGGAGCTTGAACTTTCTTGATCTTTAAGGTGAGCTGACCTCAAAGTTCATACGAAATTAAGCTTTTTAATTGTGGGGCTTATGGGGACATTTATGTTCTAACAAGTCTCATGTCAGCATTGTCTCATAGTTAACATTAAGCAAGACATCCACAGGTTGATGGGGCTTTGAGCAACCTGGTCTAGTGGAAGGTATTTCTGCCTGTGACAGAGGGGGCTGGAACCAGATGGTATTTAAGGTCCTTCCAAGCCAAACCATTTTGTCATTCTATGACAAATATATGATGGACATGATTCACCTCAGTGTTAGTAATTAGAGCCACATCTGTCTCAGAGCATCCTCTACTTACTCCAAAGCTAATACTGTTAGCCACAGGGCTGTGCCAATTCACCTAATTTAAATATCAAGGTAATGAGGTTTGCCCTCAACAGAACGGATGTATTTTAGCTGCACTACGAGTATTTACTAAAATCCTTCTTGGTATTTTTTTCTCATGGTTCAAAGAGCTTAGATAGCTTCACTCCTATCAGCTCCTCTCCCAGTCTCCTAAAATCCTCAAATGAAAACCTTCCTTTCTTCTGAAATTCTTTTTTCCCCTCATTGATCTAGCAAAGAAGCATTATTCATGCTAAGTAGCTAGTTAGTAGGGTGATAAATGACTTGACAGGATAAGCTTTCTCAAGACATGTCATAAATGGGATAAGCCTTTGTTCTGAGAAATCTCAGTACCTCCAAAGGCAGCCCATCATCCACCCCCTGACTGCTCTATCGTCTGATAGCATGCACTGATCCTACACAGCCCAAAGCCTGCAATTTTCAAAGCAAACTATGAATTGAGACATTTTAACAAAATTTGACTTTGAGTCATTTAAAGATCCCAGAAGATTTTGCTAGACTGGCAACAGACATCACACTCTGTTCCCCATAAATACATGCAACCATAACAGAAAAGTCATTCTCTCTCCTATTTACCTCCTCTTTCTCCAGGCTTGTATTTCTCTTGCAATAGTTGTTTCCAGGAACCTAGAACTGAACAAGGCGCTAAGTGCCTTGCATCACTGCAGCTAGTTTTTTATGCGCTGACACAAGACTTAATAGGTATCAGCAACTTTGCAGGCTGGCTTTGTGCACATCTGCATCACTAATGCTATGAAAGCATCCAATAATTATTCATATTAATGAGCAGTGTTCTATATATTCTAAACCATAGGTGCCTGCACCCCTGTGTGTCCTACTTTAAGTTGAACTTGGCTATGCTGTGTGCTAGGGAGATCTGTTTCTGAGTTTTTGGTTTTTTTCAGGGCTAAGACTGTTCTGTGAATACAAACACCAGGGTCATTTTGTTCTTTGTGTTCATAGAAGTCTTCTGGCACTTGCAAAGATAAACTGCTGATTTGAACATACTGATACCATACCACTCAGTCACTTGGATGTTTCGGACCATTACATAGTATAATGTGTTTTCTGTTAACATTTTACTCTCCTTCTGTTAATGGATAGCTGTCAAATGTCTTTATCCATACTAACAGAATGGCTGCTCAAACCAGTGCGAAGAGCAGTAAAACACCTGCCTGCATTTCTTCACCTTCTCCTTCCACTGTTGTCTTCCCCAGACTTAGGTCAGTGCCCTGCCAGGCTCCAGGTTTTCCTCTCCTGCACCTCAGACACCTAAGACAGAGCACATCTGCCCACCAGCCTTTTTTCTTTCTTTGGATGAGGATTTTCCACCCTTAAACCTTGCAGCACACCTGTGTAAAAGTGATTCTTCCCATACAGCACTTCCATTACCCAACTGTCAGCCAGGCACAACCCCGCCACTGAGATTCTTCAGATCCTTTATTCTGCTTCAGGACAGGAGGCGATGTGTTGTGCACTGGTACCACATGCCTATTGTGCAGGTGGGTGACAAGACTGTTAACAAGGTTGTAGCTTTATGGAATTAATTGGAATTAATTTCTGTGGGTTTTCAAAGCACTCGGGTCATCTCTTGGCATGTGCTGTATAATACAGACCACAACACTTGTCACTGTAACCTTGGTAAACACTGTATTTTTAATAAATCCATAGCTTTGAATCATAGATTTAAAATGATGGAGAGTCTACTGCTTTGTTTAATAAATTATTCAAATAGCTAATTATGCTGTATTAAAAAGATAAGTTAAAAAAACCCCAAACAACTAAGATGCTTTCTTTTCAGTCTGAATTTGTCCAGCTTCCAGCATGGTATCTGCTTAGGTTTTTGTCTGCCAACTACTGGACGAATTCTCTCTGTGTTTATATACACAGCATGCTTAAGTCATCTAATAATTTAGCATAATATAAGGCACACTTCAGGGCACAGGCATGTTTTGGGGTGTTCTATCAAGCACAGCACAGCAAGGCAGCTGCATGTTAATACAGCCTGCGAGCAAGCTGATTATAGAAGTTAGGAGGTGCCTGTAAACTCTCTTCCTAAATATGGATGATGCTGTGATGAAACCATGGTGGAATTGTTCACTCTTTCATTAATTATCTAAAACCCGATATAGCACTGACAGTTGCTGAAGGTCGTCTTTGCCTCCAGCTGTTTTGCACAGAGCTGCATAAACATTATCTGCTGTGATTTACATAAGCACTTAGGCAAACACTATCCTTAAGGAGTAGAAAATATACATGTCTCCAGTGGAAATGGTTATATTCTCAACTACTGCAATCACTAGTATGTGTTTGCATCATAGTAATATTTAAAGGCCTATGGAGGACTGGTAACCCCAGTGAAAGTATTTATGAGTATGTTTTGCAGGGACAGCCCATCTTGACGTGCTCAGAGGCAGAGTAAGTGCCGTTATCACGTAACATGACACTGGACACTCCTGAGCATTCAGGTGACTTGTGACTTGAAGGTGGGAGAAGGACAGGCCACCAGCTGCACTCAGAGCTGTGCTTGCAAGCTCACTGCAGGGAAAGGCAGCTGGAAGCAGCCTGTGAAATATAATATGGGCATTCTCTTGCAGGTGCTTACAGATTGGAGGTCCCTGACCCCTAAGTATGAAAACCACAATCCCCATTCTGAGATTTGTTCATAGGCTTCACACTTCTTATTAGAAACTCTTGAGTAGATGTGCTCTCTGCACTGAAGTTAAGCGTATGTGTAAAGCATACAGTGTTCTAAGTGCAGACTGGCTGGGGAGGAAGTAAACAGTATTTCCTCAGCACAGTGTCTAACACAGGGCTGTGTTTTAGGGCTGGGAGGGATTTTTAGATCCTCAGAACAGATAAAATGGCTGGTGAAAGTCTAATGCACAGAAAATACATACCTTATGTACTTTGTGGTTTCTTTTCTTAGCTCAGTCTCCAACACCAAATAGTTTACTTAGTGTCATGATAATGGGTTTCAAAACTAGAAAAATAAAAATTTGAAGTCAGTATATTACTGTTCACACATGGAGTTAATTCTCTGTATGGCAGTACATATTTTCTAAGACAACTTTTTGGCAGGTAAGATGTCTGTGTGTCTACAGCCAGGTCTTTGTCCATATAATTCAAGTAACCTTCATGTAAGGAGAAATATTTGTGAGAAAAGAAGCGCAGAACATAAACAGCTAAATTGTGCATTTTCCAGCAGTAGGGTAGTAACTCATGCATCTGATGATAAAACCCCATGCACTGTCATTACTTGGACTGCAGTTTCAATTGGTATTGACTTTACATTTGTTAATTTTGGGGTGCCCAAGCTGCAAAACCAAACAACGCCTGTGTTAAGTAACCCCACGTACAAACACAGATCCCCTACAGATTTGCAGACTAGTCATTTTGAAAACATGGGTATCTCACCTGTTCTCTCTGTTGCAGGAACATTAGGACATCCAAGCACCTCAGTCATGAAAACCATCTTTACCCTGCAAAAAACCATTTCATACAAAAAGCCATTTTCCTTGACTGATCATTAGGCATGCCTATATATAGCACATGTCACTACCAAAGTACAAATCCAGTATTTCTGGTTTGGTTTAGCGTAAATCAGCTTTGACCATATGGTCATAAGCCACCAAAGAGTAATATATGGTATGAATTATTTACTTAAATATGCCTGTAATTCAAAGCCTATGTTTTGCTGTTTCCAAAAAGCAGCTAGGAAATATTCCAAACATTTCTTGGTTTAATGCTAAGTAAAAATATCTCATTCTTAGATAAGCACAGTTGGGTGTCAAGGGTGAGAATATTTGTCCTGGACATCTGACACAAATCCAACCTTATGTGTGACCTGGTATAATTCCTTTCTTGCCGTCTTCAGAGTAAGTTCCCTGAGCTTTCTTAAATCACTCCTGGGTGGTTTAAAAACAGCATGTTTTTGTTGTTGGTTGATAACTGCTGATGACAAGTGAAAAATATCAATGACCTTTCCTTTTATATGTTTACTTGCTTACTTACCTAAAAAAACCACCAAAGTTGGAATAGCTCTGACATTTGAAAATTCTGGGATTTGGGAGGGGGGAAAGGGAAGCTGTATTTCAAAAGCAGAAAACCAGTTCAGGAAATTCCAGTCAGGTCCACTCCTTGGGCCTGTGAGTCTACTTTAATTAGCACTTTCAATTGGCCACGTTGCTGCTAAGAAGGTACTTAGCAGTAATCTCAAAAATGTTGATAATTTAGGGTTTGAGAACCAACCTGGCTTAAATGGACGAATCTGTTCACTAGATATCAAGAGGTTTTTTACTTTGAAACCTGATAATATTTGTATCAGCTAATTTCCTTTTACTAGAATGTTTACATTTAACAGTTTAATCAAATTACACACTTTTTTTCCCATAACAGTTTACTTCATTATAGCAGTTGACAAACAAAGGTTACAATCTCAACTGGTATTTAAATGCCTCCCCAGTCCTTCCCTTGAAAGGTTAATTTGAAATACAGAAAATGGGCCACCTTCTTCTCTCTTGGTTGTTCGGTAATAAAAGGTTGATTGTTCAAGTAGCAGCATTCAATTATTTTGTTTCTGATGCTATCTGCATGTAAAAAAATCTGGCTAAGCTCAGGTGGTCCCTGCAGGCTTTCCAGTTCCAGCCTTCAGTGCAAGGGTGCAAAACCAGGAAATTAGAGCCTCACAGTTAGCATTAAGAACGTAAAGTGTTATGTTGTCAAGTTAAAAAAGCAAACTTACGTTCAGGAATACCAGTGACATTGAAAAGCTTCTGGAGTGTCTGCCCCCTGTATTTAGTGAAAACTCATTCTTTGAATATCTTTGCCAGAGAAAAATGTGCTAAGGAAGTCGGAGTGACCCAGTGTTCAGAGAAGCTGCCCAGAATGTAGCCATCCAGTTCTCGTTGAATTAGTCATGATACTAAACATCTGTAACAGACATTGACAACTTACGCTATGTTAATAGGTCTAATATCATTGAAACAGAAAACAAATGTTTCCCTATCTGTGTTTTTGTTTTACTTTTTCCCTACACGACCTGGGATTCTTAAATGATAGATGTGCAGATCAAAAGCAATGAATTTATTGCTCTGATGATAGTTGAAAGAGAAACAACACCGACCTTAGAAGTTCAGGGAGCAAAATAAATACTAAAAACTAAATAAATGCTACATTATGTTAGAGAGTTTTAGCATTATGCATTGAAACTGAGGCCACTGAATAAGGTACTGGTGTCACCTTAAAATACCAGGTAGTCTACCTGCTTCCCGAGAAGGACCAGACCAAGAAACACAGTGAGAATACACATCTAGTGTAAAATAAATCAGCTCTCCAAAGGAAAGTGATGAGAATGACTCAAGACATTTTGAAATTGGTGTTAGTTTTGCTACTGGCATGAATTTTAACCCCAGATTTACTCACTTTTACTTACTGATCTTATAAGTGGGAAACCAGAGACAAGAGTCTTTCAGAGAAGAAACTTCGTGCTGTTATGATGGATCCTCACAAACAGCACCAGGGGCTCTCTGGCATTGGAAGGAAGCTTGGCAGTGCTGAACAATCAGATAAAGCACTTTTCATTTACATCCAGTTGAAGCAGGTTTCTAAACAGACTGGTGCACAGCTGTGTTCTGTTCCTTTAAAATCTCAGCTGTTATTTAAGAGAAAGGGGTAACACAGGAACACAACCAGTACAGAAATGCTGGTAACTACACAAAAAATGAAGGTTTTGCTAGGAAGTGTAAAATTCCACATTCATGACTGAGATGTTGTGTTAAACGGTTTGAGTGTGTGGTTTGCTAATGGTCTTTTTTTTTTCTCTTAAAGAAATTGTATGATGCACGTATCACATCATGCAGAGTGGCTGGCATCTCGTTCTGATGACCTGCATTGCAGTTCATGTTTGCAAAACTCTGTCATATTTCTTGTACCAACTTCTATAAAAATGTCACCAGTGCCTATGAGTACAATGAGGCTCCACAGAGCCTGAGCCAAGACACACATTCCAAAAGGACCATGGAGCCTGTGCTGTGACACACTTATGCTGTGAGCAGTGGCACAGTCATGCACAAGAACCAGTTCCTTTGGGTAATTCACACTCTGCCATCCTCCTCCTCCTTTCCCAGCTGTTTCAATCACTTGCTGAAAGGTAATACTGCAAAAATCGTCCTTTTGTTAGCAAGCAGTAAACAATTCGAGGACAATAGCCACCAGGCATATGGAAAACACTTCATTTTCAGTGAGCTGACACATGCAAATGCTTTGCCAATGAGAATTCCTGCATGCTGAAAAAAACCCTATTTCTTGTTGTTGAAGCACCATACTTTCTGTGGAAAGGAAGATCACTTTAGCAGCTTTTAAATGACCTGGAAATTACTATTTTTTTTTTTTAAACGTGACACTTTAGACTGGAAAAGTACTAAAAAATACAGGTGAGGGAACTGCTCGAAGCTGTCAAGTAGTAGGCCAATAATGACCTCATACTTTCCAAGTTCAGTGATGTTCATGGCTTTATAAAAAGTCTTTTTCATCACAGAGACCCCTGGCTGTTTGCAAATGCCAGCTAAATCCTCATTTCCAGCTCTCAGGCAGCTGTGGTACCTCCTAAGCTTCTTACTCCCTTCCTGCTGCACTTTGTGGTGGTTCCTCTTCCAACACCTTGCCACTGAGGAGCAATGGCAGCCAGTGGGGACAACAACCCACAGCACGGGCCACAGTCCAGATGGGCAATGATGGCAGGCAGCTGCGCCTGGACCCCAAACCATGCTCACCCATGAGGCTATGGCACGGTTTCCCTTGGGTGTTTTTCCAGAGATCTGACTCATCTTGGCTCCTCAGCCGCGCTGGTCCCAAGGCCTCCGTGTGTATAAAAGCCGGGAGGTGAGGGGATAGCGGCTCCCTCAGATGGCCCTTCCCCGGCGCTGGGCAAACCGGGGCCAAGATCCCCCACACCTGCCTCGGCTGCCGGTCCCCAGCCGCTGAGGTGTCCACCCTGCTGCCTCCGCGGGACAGCTCCGGACGGGCTGGGCTGGCTCCCGGGCGGGTGGCACCCCTCCAGGCCCGCCCCTCCGCCTGGGGTCGGGCGCCGAGGCGAGGGGCTGCCCACGGCGCTGGGGCCACACAAAGCGGGGGAGGCGGCGGGCCCTTTCCCGCCGCCCGTGAGGCGGCAGCCGGCCTTGCCTCCGCCCCGCCGCTAGGCTCGGCGCTGGCAAGGGGCAGCCCCGCGGCGCCGGCCAGAGGCAGCCCCGCGGCGCCGACCATGGAGCCGGCGGTGTCGCAGCCTCAGGAGCAGCCTCCGCGCCCTCGGTCCCACACGGTCACCACCACCAGCAGCTCCTTCACCGCCAACCTGTCGGCCAGCTCCAGCACCCTTGCCTACGACAGAGAATTCCTGCGGACGCTTCCCGGGCTTCTCATGGTGACTGAGATTGTGAGTGGCCCCGGGCGGCGGGCGGCCGCGGAGGAGCCGGGGCTGGGTGTGCGCGGAGTGGCAGGTTTTGGGGTCCCCGCTGTCGGTTGGAGGTTGGCTTCAGTGGGTCCGAAGGGAAGGGACGGCGAGGGCGGCTTTATGGGGAGGGGGGATACACAGAGCGCTCCAGCCCCAAAACTATTGACACGTGCAAAAGTAACACAGGGCACATATCGTCTTTTTAGTCTTCCGTAGTGCTTGCGGTGTCATCGCCTCTTCTAGTGGAAAAATGTTTTGGCAGACTGTTGGAACTGTTTTCTGGAGGCTTTTTTTTGACTACATTGGTTTTATACACTTTGTACTTTATAGCGCGCAGATAACCATTACTTAAAAGTTTGTTAGGTAACTTATCTTCATTTTGTGGGTCAGTAAAAAACATTTCCTTATGCCCTTGGTGATTAGATATGCCTCTGCAGAGCGGGTGTGAACTAACACCTTTTGGTGGTGTTACTTTTGGAGATACTTTACAATGTGCAAATGAATGTACAGAGGGACAAGCAGTAGGGGGTTTAGTCCCTTTGTCTTAGTACTGTTCGCACTAACAACACAACCCTAGTTGCAGAAGGATTTTACTTCTACTTCAAGCCTGCCTGCTCTTGTGTTAAGCAGTAGATACTCAGCATTATCACTGAAAGCCAGTGTTTCTTTCAAGTCTGCTTATCTACACGATTAAGGAACTTAAAGGGCTGGTTGCCCCCACTAATTTTTTGAGTTTCCAGTGTAATTTTGCTTTGATGATGTTGGAAGGATTAATTTATCTGACCAGATTCATTTTCAGGGCTTGAAAACATTGTGCTTCACCAGAGCAGCGGAATGACTGTTGGTTTTGCTGACTTCAAAGTTAAAATAACCGTGTGAAGCTTCAGGCTGAAGTACAGTGTAGGACCTAAGGCAGAAACAGTGCCATGAGAGAGAGGATTCGCACTGAGATGCCAGCCACTGTGCAGGAAAGTAGTGGCGAGAGTGTGAAGTCTGAGCCTGTTACAAGGTACCTTGTATGCCAGCATGGTTGGGAATTCTGGTGATATTTAGCAGGTAGGTGATTATAGGCTGGTTTCAGTTCAGCAGCTGTAAGGGTTGTGATAGATCTGTGAATAAATAAGCCTTCATTTGTGAACTAGAGGTGCTCAGGGTTTTTCCCAGGCCCTGCTGTAATGTGGTATATTCAGCCAACCTGCTAATATTACATCATCTGCAACTACATTGAGCTACATGGCCATATAGCTACGTGGCTACATAGGGCATAGACACGCTCATGCTTACTCTTTGTTGGAAGTGTGCTTTTGAGTTTGTGTTGACAGATGGTGGTATATGTATAGTTTACCTTTCTAAACAGTGTGATGGTGGGGTTTAGGGGGACTTTTAGTCAGCCATTCCTGACTCCTGGAATAATATAAAACTGTTCTTCAGCTACCATTTTTGAAAGGTTTGAGTCCACTGATGTTGAGTTTGTTAATATTGACATTTAGAGCCAGCTTTCATTTAAGTTTCATAAGCACTTGAGAACATGTTTACCAGCTTCAGAAAGAACTTCAGCACTACCTGACTTTGCAGGCTAGTGCAGAGTTGCGTCTTCATTACAGGCTTCCACATATATATTTTTATTGATCAACAGTGTGAAGATGTGTAGTTTCTGGCCAACTCCAAGGAGCTAACAGAAGTTTCTAATGTAAAGGAACTTTTACTGGGTTTTGATGATGTATTTGAGAGAATGGAGGATGGTTTTAATTCTAAGTTGAAAGCAATAAGGCAGGCCCTACAGAAGCAGAGTATTGCTAGATACTGCCTTTGGTGAAATACTTCTGGTTCTTCACTTATCTTTTTAAAGCAGGTAGAATGGCTGTTCTGTGAAATTAAAGGCAAAGAAAAATGTATTAGTGAATATCTTGATGTGGAATTAACTGAAATAAAACCTGTTATTAAAATCCAGTATGTGAGTTTCTATGTATGTGTGTGTGTGCATAGATGTTTGGTACTGGGTTTTGGTCAAGCCTCTTCCACCAGTTGTGTATGTTCTTTTTATTCTGGGAGAAAATGTGCTTTAAGGGAGAGAGCATTACTAGCTTTACACAGGATCTCTGTTTCAAAATTGGCTGTGCCTATTCAGCTGTAATGGATTTTTGTACTCTAGATCAGTCAGTTCCTGACTGTTCTGGTCATCCTATATACATAAAAGTTGAGGTCTGTCTGCACAGATTGGCTCTTTGAGTTATTTCTGACCCTCAGTACTGATGCCCCAGCTCAGAGCATGATCTTTCTGCTACGGATCTGCAAACCTGCAAATAGGACAGACTCGTGTGTGTCTGAATTTCAGCCTGAAGAGTTTGGAGCCCAACAAGTCATTTTGTGGTAAGAGCGTAAGTTCACTTCTGCTGCTCCTGCTCTGGAGATACCCACAAGATGGGCAGGGAAGAGGGCTGGGTTTAGTAATATTATCTGTTATTGCTGTAGGCACTCACCTGCTAGACACCACCCCCCCACCCCCCCACCCCCACCCTTCTTCATTAGGATACTATGTTAAAGCTAAGCTATGGGTGTTAAACAGCAGTGCTAAATGTTCTGAGAGTTTGCACTGTGGGGCTGTATAAATATTTGATTATTGCTGCTGTCAGTCAATGACATGTATGAGCAAGAAGAGCACAGTCTGTCACCCTGGCTCTGAAGCTGGAGCTCTCTTCTTTGTGTAGGCAAAGGGCAAATCTGTGTTATTCTTCAACCAAAGAGAATGGAAAAGCACATTATTAAATCTTACAGCCCCTTAAATGAAGGATCTAGATCAGGTTTTGCTTGTACTTCCCTAGTTCGGGTGCTGTGAAGATGAATTAACTACCACACGTGTGCTGTGGTTTAATGATGCAGTAAATTCAGCTTAACTGCTTCTACTAAGAGATTCTTTGCAGTGCTGCAAAAATGGTCTGCCATTAACTCAGTCTGCTGTTTCCAATTTGTTCAAAATGAGTTATCTTTATAAGGACAGGTTTTATGGTGGATCAGGTATTATCTCTTCTTTATATAGTTGCTTTAAGCCAGCATAAATATAGGATGAGGTTGACTATGCATCTTGAGCAGTAATAGAGTCATGTACCCAAACATGGTTCAGTTTAATTTTGTAATGCATTTGGCCTTGCATTGCACACATCTAGTATGAATGAACCAGAAATACAGCCTGAAGTTGTCCTGGGTTCAGCAGTAGCAGTCATTTTTCTCCTTCTTAGTGGCTGGTGCAGCACTGTGTTTCTAACTTTC
>WYDI02016209.1:0-97207 GCA_009867235.2 Psittacus erithacus
CTAAGCAGTAGCTACAAACATCGGTATTATCAGTACTGTTCTCAGGCTGAAAGTTAGAAACACAGCGCTGCACCAGCTACTAAGAAGGAGAAAAAATGACTGCTACTGCTGAACCCATGACACGTTTCATTGTATTTCATGCTGGAGGCAAATTCTGAAGCTGATAAAATGCCATTGAAAATGCTTCAGCAGCAACTGTTCAGCAAAATAAGTAGAAAGCAATAATATCCACAACGTTCACTTAGAGTATGGAGGCATTATCAGTGGCCAAATACACTATTACAAATCTGCTCCAAATTACAGTACTTGCCCATTTCTAGTTGGAAAGAGTTTTTAGGAAATTTAGCAACTATTTAATGCAGTTGTTAAATACTTTGGCTAGTGAAACATCTATCCAAAGGATGACAGAGACTTCTCCTGCTTTTTAATATTTTTTTGATGTTGCACTGTTTTCATTTTCTTGTCTACAGCTCCTCATCCTCATGGTTTTTTCCCACTTTTGTGTCTTCTAAAATGAGGAACAGTGTATTTGTCTTTTTCTGCACAATTATTTCCCATTGCTATTTGGAAACTTGAGTGCCTTTGTGACTGTATAATGAAAAAAGCTGTCAAAACTCAGAAATCTCACTTTTAGCTGCTGGAAACAACCATCTCAGTCCCAAACACTACTGAAAATTCTGGCTACAGAGCGTGACTAGTCTCTCATGTTTGACCAAGTGTATCCAGATGAATTGATTATGTACTTAAAGGTAAACAAGGGAGAAGAGTAATTTTGCAGGAAAGCTGCACAAAGGCAGCTTCCTGTTTACCAGCAAACCCCCTAGACCTTTCTGGGTTTGTTTTGTCGATTTTTCTTTTCCTGTCATGACTTTAAATTTATCTTCAGGAGTGCCATGAAACCGTCCATTTGGAAAATGAATACAAAAGTACTCCTTGTACACACAAATTTTAAGAACTTTTCTCTGCAAAATTTCTATGAACTGAGATTTTTCACAGATTTAGCCACTGTCTGGGTTTCAGTGCATTTATATATGGATGGGGAGAGTCACATCTTTTACCACACTGATTGTCACAACAGGATTACAAGCACGTATAGCAAAAATGTGAGCAGTTAGTGTTTCTTGGAAAATTATGTTTAAGAGATGAATGAAACCATCTTCTCTAAATATTGTTTTTTCAAACCTTACATAAGGTTACTGTTTGGCAAATTTAGAAATGTGGCATTTAACTGAAAAGGTAAACACTATCACCTGTGCATCCTATATGACTATTATATGCTTATATTTTTCCAAAGGTACAATTATTAAAAGGGAAAAGGTTTTAAGTCAATGCTGATAAACTATGCCCTGAATTACTATTACTCTGATATACATACAGTAAGCAAAACTTTAAATGTAGTTTACTCAGAGAAGAATATAAATTGCATTGTACAATATAACATTTAAGGATTATTTATTATATTTTTCAGATTCACATTTCATATAGAGGTTTCATTCGTATTAGAAAGTCACTTTTAAAGGTATTCTATAGAGTATTAAAGTGTAATAGACTTTTAAATAATTTTAGGATTGCTTTCCAATCCACCATTGAACTGTAAATATATTGTAAAAAAAAAAAATTAACTTACTGTCATAAAAAATATCAGCTAATTTTTATACCTCTTCAAAGTGTGATTCTTTCTGAACATTTAAGTGAAATATGTAACATCTTTGATGTTATCAAACCATCATAGATAATAAAATGTAAGGCTATTGCTGAGTGCAATACTTATCTCTATTTAACTACATAGATACAGATCAACAGTATGTCCGTATTATTTGAAATATTTTAAAGTCAATTATAAGAAAAAATTTATAAATAAAAGATTTATGTAATCCATAGCTGCAGTTGAACAGAGAATTTAATTACAAACATTGAACACAGTATTTTAAAAACTTAAACATTTAAAACTTTGATATAGTTGCTGAATATGAAATGAAAATCAAATTAACTTAATACTTTTTCATGTTCGCAACACTATATTTTTCTTTAAATTACGTATTCACTATAAAGAATTGTCTGCAAGGAAACAAGAGGAACTGAGAAGCAAGAAAATATTTTCTTCAGACTTTGGATCTTGACTATAATGTGGATATGATAGGAATTTTATTTTTCAGACGTTCTTCAAACAAGGATTGTTGATGCTGGAATGGAACAATTAAAAAGATTCTATGCACATATGTATCATTACCTACTTTTCAAAATCAGGCATTCATTCATCTAATAAAAGTAGGCAAGAGTCCATGCTTTTTTAAAAAATGTACTTTTTGAGGGAGCGGGAAAGTCTTGTGCATAAGTTCCCATAAACTCTTAGTGTTTCTATCACCTTTCATTGAAAGCAGAGTTAGGTAAATACACTTTTTTTTCTACAGGCTTAATCTATTTAACCTAGTTTTTGAAAAAAAAAAAAAAAAAGAAAGAAAAAGTTGTAGGATTCAAAGTCAAGCATAACTTTAAAAAAAATAATACAAGCTAAGGGACAGCATGATGTGCTGCTAGTGAAAGACCATATTTTTCTAGCTATAAGATAGCAAAGCGGATTTGTCTGCTACCAGAGCGCTATTACTGCTTTGGTATATATTTAGTATATATGGTAGTGTTTATAATACATTATATTGTGAAAGATAATTTTTCTAACCTTAAAAGAAAGGGTAAATACATTGTATGACTTCAATTTCACATCTGCATGCTATCTTTCTTGGTTCATTCTGAGAAATAGTCATAATCAAGGAAGTTTCTACTATCAATGGTATGTCCTTTTTGAACTTCAGATCACTATTTTATCATTTGGGCAATAATTTTGTTAAGATCTTGCAGGTGAGTCCTTTTCAGAAGAGAACTATAGGAATTAATGAGTTAAAGCTTGCGGTGGTGCATTCTCCCTCCCCTTATCCTCTGGGTGCTCTACAATCTCAGGAATTCCCATCAGGCTTTGGCCTTTGTGTAATGAGTTGGCTGGTGAAGCATCCCTTGGCTGTTCCAAGAATTCTTACATGGCTAAGGAGGCAGGCACTGATTGTACCTAGCTAAGGTGGGAAGCGAGAGAGGGGATAATCAGTCATTCCCTGACAGCCTTAGAACACTCCTTCCTTTGATCATAACCTGAATTGAACTGTGCCACTGTTACTGGAGTTTTGTTTCCAGTAACTATTGACTTGGATTGTGGTCAGGATGGAAATTATTAATGACTAAAGTCAATCATACTGTGAACCAATAAAATGTGGTACTCACTGAGACCCTTTGAGCTCTCCTGGACTGAAGTGGGCAGTGACCAGCATCTCTCTCTGAGTGGGATGCCCCTAAGAGCTCACAGACTCTCACATCTGCCATAATTGGACTGTCACAAAATAGAATCTGGGCCAAAGTCCCCCTCTCCTCAAGACTCAACCCTCTCCCACTGAGAAATGCCGAGATATTAGACATGAATATTTCACTGGCTCAAGGGGAAATTTTAACAGGTATACCTTTATATGTCTTTATGTATGCATGTATGTATGCGTGTGTACAGCAATTGTAGTAGATTCTATTGACTCACTTTGTAAGATCCACCTTAAAACTGCAAACTGCTGCTAAATGACACTTATCTCCCTTTAGATATATACCATTGACCAAGTCTAACCTAAGACTAGATCCATCCACACCTAGGCTCTGTCTAGGAATTTAGAAATCAAGAGGTTTTATTCTGAACTTCATGACTCAATGGGAGGATTTCCTTATTGCCTGTATTTCTTCCATTAGACATAAAACATTGTCCAAGTATGAAACTAAGATTGGATTCAGCCACCCCTAGGCTCTGCCTGGGGAAAGTGAGGGGGTGTTTCTGGGCCTCATGAATCCATTGTGAGGGTCTTTCTTACTCTTTGTGTCTTCAGTCTCTGTATCAATCATCTTTAGCTTGATTTTACCTCAAATTTCCTTCGTATGCTTCATCCATATGATAATAGAGTGAACCTTGCCATCAAATTCTGTTAAGCCGTGCCTTTATGACTCATATTAAAATTGCTCCTGCTAATACCTTGGATGCTAATTCTTTGAGCAGCCCTAAACCACACATTTCAAGACAGGGCTTAAAAGAAATCTGCTTTTCCAGATGTGTCAAAAAGGTGCACTTGTTCAGGTAGAGGCATTTTCCTCCTGCAGATGTGCTTGCTAACACCTGGATTTCAACTATAAATAGAAACTTTCCAACCCTAAAATGGGTGGCTTTGGCATTTCTTACGTGGTTTGGAAACAAAAGCTAAGAAAAAAGCTGCCAGAACTTTCAGAAGCTTTCGTGACTGGAGTTGCAGAATAACACGCATAATGATTTCACAGGTCTTGCACAGTATGCATCTTGGAGTGTACATAAGTACATTCAACTTAAAGCTACATGTGCACAACAAAACAAATAATGAATAATATGCTGAAACTGAACTGTCACTGAGGTAGCAATTCTGTGTGTTCAATTTTTGCTTCAGTGACTCTTTCCTTTTAAACTGAGACAAAAAGAACAAACAATTAGTGCTATAATTCTAGTGGAAGGTGTCCCTGCCTGTGGAAGGGGGGTTGGAACTAGATGATTTTAGGGTTCCTTCCAAGCCAAACCATTCCGTAAATTCTGTGATAATTGAGGATGTGTATCTTCAAAGCTTCTGGTGACCATGGTCATGTTTTATAAATCTAATAATGCAAACACCTCTTCCTTGTGATTAGCATGTTGCCTGTTGCTCACTGATAGTCCTTGGGAGGTACATCTGTATCAGACAGAAGATTTTTATCTGCCTTTTTCGGTCAGTGAATCTCTAATAAACCGATCTTTTGTTCTTTGCAGGTTTTAGATTCAAATTACACTTGTTTTGTGAATTGGTGAAATGACTATGTAGTTCGTTTTCTAGAATCTAACCTTGTCTTCTCATGGGACTGAGTTGTAGCTGATTGCCCTATGTAAAATAATGCTGCAGATAGTAAACAAGTATATATTTATAAAGATATAAAAATATATATTAAGTATTGCTTTCATTAAGTTATTCAAACATTGATGTTTCTTGAGTCAGATTTTATCTAGATTTTCAGCCTATCAGATTTTTAGTCTAATAAACTTTTATTTACAATAAAAGAAGCCCGAGATTTTTGAAAAGCCAGCAAAAATCAAAGATCTGTAATCTTAGGATTCTGCTTTCGCCATTGAGTTCCAGGGTAGGATAAAAAGAAATTATATCATATGAAAGAACAATAATTAAACTGATAAACAGCATTTAAAGCTGTTGCTTTAAAGCAACATTTAGCTTTAGCTTTAAAGCAACATAAAGCTTTAAAATTTGAAAGCTTTGCAAGAGGATATCTTTCATAGTGTATTAAATCCCCTGATTTATAGAGCAGGATCAGGCAGGAATTAGTCTGGAAAAAGTTGGTGGTGGTCTGAAGCCATTCTACAGTTAAATAGAAATGTAGGAGATTGCATACAGAGGACTATTTACCAGCCTCTCTAGTACATATGCCCTACTCCAGGGTTGCTTGCCAATACTTTCTATACTTTTGTATTTCATCTAATATGTAAAATAAACCTTAAATATAGTCTACATTGCCAAGTAAGAATGACATGGTCTTTATAATCTTATTCCAATCTTCTGGAATCTATAAAATTAAATAATAATGATGATCACATGATCACGATTGACACAGATCAATTTTGACCTTTTATGTATGACTAATCTAAAACAAGAAACCAAGAAAAAGAATCTTCTCTTTCACAGTAACAGGAGAATATCTCTAATTACTCAAGTAAATGCTTAAAAATGCTTAATTTTTCTGCAAGTATGTAATTTTTCATACTTCTGTAGTTTTAGAAAGAGAGCAGGAAGCCTAAAAGACAAAAGGCTGAGACTCTGTAGCATTCCATTTTCTGTTCTGCAAGATTTCATTCTGATAGAAAGTGTCACAGCTTTAAAACACCTGGGGTTAATAGTGCCAATATAGGAAATTCAGATATTTAGAGTTCTCTAAGCATTTGTGTCAAAACACAACACACAATGTCAATAAAGCACTCTGCATTTACTGGATAGCAACACTGAATAAAATTATTCACTGTAGGTACAGTAACTTCACATCTGCAACTTCTGGATAGCAAGGGAACCTTACTGGAGATTCATTTTCTTCCCTCTGCCTTCTACAGTTGAGAACATCATTCTTTATCTACATGCACACCATAAGTTCCAGTTCTTACTACATTTGGTGTCCTCATTCAGCATCACTTAAAATATTGTTCTAAATGTATGCCCTATGTATTCAGAGGAGCTAAAAGCTTCAGATTTTAAAATCAACATGAAACCATGAAACAACAGCTAAACTGAGATAAGACTTTTAGCCACACAAAGCCAGCTCCACCAAAAAATCTACCCACACAAACGCAGATGTGGGATTCATGAGTGGGAATCAAAGCATTATTGTTTAGGTCTACATATACAATGACTTTGACGGTCTTTCTAGTGATAGATAAAATCTTCTACAGTATCACCTTAAAATAAAGGTAGAAGTTGAGGTGCAGTTTGGGAAACAGAAAATTACTTGTTTGTCCATAAGACTGAAACAGAAAATTACTTGTCTGTCCATAAGACTAAGTCTGAACTTACCTTTCATATGTTTCTAGCAGTTTTCTTTTTTTGACCATTTATATGTTAAACAAGAACATTATACAAGAAAAGATTTTCACTGCAATGTCTGTTATGACACTCAAGCTTTTTCTGAGTGCTTGCAGATGTTTCAGAACTCAATTAAGCCCTTGAAGTTTTATTCTTTTCACTCTTTTCAATTGTTACTCTGCTGTTACCAGCTTTGCAACTTTTTGTGCCTTATTGTTTTCACATAACTAAATATCTTCCTACTTAGATTAATGCAGAAAATTCCCGTTGCTCAGTTTTCTACAGAAAATCAGATGATTTATGTTCTGACACATTACCATTTCAACCTTCCTTGCTCTCATTTTTTAACCTCTTTACAGCCCTATTAAAAAGGAGTCTGTGATTTGGAACTGTAAATTAAGTTTAAACAGGTTGAATCCAGACAAAAAAAAAAATCTCAAAATATGTACAGCTATATATCAGTCAAATAAACAGTTCTCATAGTCATACCCTGAAAACACAAAGACAAACTATACGTAATCTCTTACACATTCAAAAAAGTTTGTGCAGGATTCAAATGTAAATATTACTGCACACAGCCATACATGATCATGTCGAGTTCGTATTGGCTGTGATATGGAGGACAGCTGGTAAAACAGCAACTTAAAAAAAGTGTCAGCTTAATGCAATGGTAGAGGTCCCATGGTTATCCAGGACTCACAACAGTAGCAAATAAGAAACACCTAGTCTATACAGCTTCAGATAATTCTCAGCACTTATTCATAATAGCATGTACTCATATTCAAGCTTGCAACGTTTTAGTTCAATCCCAAAACTTTTGTTTTGATGGATACAATCTTGTCTCATAATTTTGAAATCCTAGCTGAAATTGTCTGATATTCCAACTATTCTTCCCATTGTGTATGCTTTGCAGAGGAGAAAAAGTAGGTGAAAAAAGGAAAATGCAGAGGAGGAAAGAAAAGGAAAAAGAGGAAAGAAAAGAAAAAAATACGAGAAACAAAGAAAAAAACAAAAGGAGGGAAAAAGGAAAATGAACAGGTGTCAAGATGTGTCATTTTGAACACAAAGAACTTTACTAAGCACAAAAGTTTGAACAAAAACTTCCTAATGCTACTTCAAGGCCAAAGTGAGATTCATACTTTTCCATCAACAAACTGAAAGTATCCTTGAAACCCATCAAAGCCAAAGCCTCTTACGCTGATTGAATTCGAACCTACTCTATTAACCTTTGACAGGAGTGAATATTCAGTTGAATAGGGGTAGCTTTATTGTGTTTTGTTTGTGGCTACAGTAGAGCACTCAAAAAAAAAAAAAAAATAAAAAATTTCCCCCAAGTTTTTGGTACAAAAGCTCCAGTGTCCTAAGATTTTCCCAGTTCACTGAAATTTAGGAATACAATGAACCAGAGTTATATTTTTTACTGCTTTGTGGAGATTTTTACTTAAAAACTCCTTCAGATAAAGCAAGCACAAAATAAAAACCTGTAGAGGCTGGTTGCAGAGTGAACATGATTTACAAGACCTTGAGTCTTTGTATTAACAAACATACTGGATACTTTCAACCTAAATCAGAACATTCAAATTATGTAGCAAGGCTTTGTATCACTCTTTGTGCCCTTTTCTGAAAATCTACTGCAATTATTTTTTTATAACACATATGAAACACTAAAAGACAACATAGCAGGTAGATGATGAATTGTTATCTGTTTTGCCTAATGGCCACAAGTTACAAAGGCCACTCACTCCTTGCTTGCATGCCTTTAAAGGACTTCTGAGCCAATACCCAGTATTTAGTGCTCCCACCCAGGGTCAAGCTAAGCAGCTTGGATAACGGAATTGAGAACAGTCCTACTGAGAAGAACTTTGGTGTAGTAGTAGAAAAAAAGCTGGATATGAGCCGCTGATGTGCGCTCACAGCCCTGAAAGCCAATTGCATCCTAGGCTGATGAAAAGAAGCGTGACCAGCAGGTGGAGAGAGGTTTCTGTCTCTCTACTCTGCTCTTATAAGACCACACCTGAGTACTGCATCCAGCTCTGGAGTCCTCAGCACAGGAAAGATATGGACCTGTTGGAGTGAGCCCAGAGGAGGGTCACAAATATGACTAGAAGGATAGAACACCTTTCCTGCGAAGAAAGGTTGAGGGAGTTGCAGTGGGTCAGCCTGGAGGTGACAAGGTTCTGAGGAGACCTTACTGTGTCCCTTCAGTACTTAAAGGAGGCTTATAAGAAATATGAGGATAGACTTTTTAGTAAGGCCTGTTGCAATGAGGCAAGGAATAATGGCAGACTCAGACTGGATGTAAGAAAGATATTTTTTTTCAGTGAGGTTAGTAAAACACTGGAACAGGTTGCCCAGAGAGGTGATAGATGCCCCATCCCAGAAAACATTCAGGATTGGGTTGGACAGAGCTCTGAGAAACCAGACCGTGTTGAAGATGTGTCTGCTTAATACAGGGGGGTTGGACTAGATGACCTTTCTTTCCAACCCAAACTGTTCTATGATTCTATGATTCTATGAACTGGGACTGTTTTAATGGAGCACTTTCTCAGCCGGCTTAAGGGACTCCTTTCTGCAATAACCATTAGCGTGACAGTGTCTCAATAGAGGCTTATCGCTTAGCTAATAAAATGCACAGGCACTAGAACCAATACATAAAGTACATCTCAATAACAGTTGTTAAAAAAAAATCAATTACCGTAAATTAAATCAGTTTAGTAAGAAGGTGTAAGAAAAAGATACGTAATTTATCTGATTGTGTACTTCTGTTCCTGCAGTAGTTCGGAAGCTTCAGGGTGGCAACATATCCACTAGAATCTGAAAACAAAAAGTGATCAAATTGATACTGGATGTAAACACTCAGATTTCTTGGTCACACCTTTATTACCATTCACCTTCTCCAAATTTCATTTTCTTGTGTGACATATTCTTATCTAGATAAACTGATAGAGTTGTATTTATTTCAGTGTGTCGTGGTTTAAGCTTAGTTGTAAATTAGAAAACCACGTAGCCTGCTCGTTCCCCACCCCCTTCCACCTGTCCTCCCCCCTCCCCGCTCCCGGAGGGATGGGGAGGAGAATGGAAAGGATGCAACTCCCACGGGTTAAGATAAGATCAGTCCAGTAACTAAGGTATAACACAAACCACTACTCCTACCACCAATAATAATAATGGTAAGGGAAATAACAAGGGAAGAGAATACAATCATTCACCACCCACTGACCGAGCAGAGAGCCAGCCCTTCCAGGTAACTGCCTCCAGCTTATATACTGGCCATGACGTGCTGTGGTATGGAGTACCTCTTTATCTAGTTTGGGTCAGGTGTCCTGTCTCTGCTTCCTCCCGGCTTCCCCTCCTCCCTGGCAGAGCATGAGGCTCAGAAAGTCCTTGGTCAGAGTAAACATTCCAAGCAGTAGCTAGAAACATCGGTGTTATCAGCACTGTTCCCAGACCGAAAGTCAGAAACACAGCACTGCACCAGCTACTAAGAAGGAGAAAAATGACTGCTACTGCTGAACCAAGGACACCCAGTCATGTGAGATTCCTCTCAGGTCTCAGAAATACCGATGAGATTGATTTTAGACTCATAATAAAGCCCTTTTTTTTTTCAACTGAGCTTCTAGCAGTGGTGCCTTGGCATTTTCATAATTTCTTCTCTGTGCTCTTTGATGTCTGTTCTCAACATCTCTATTTTTTGTACTATGTAAGCTCTCATTTGTTTCCTCTTTCACTCTGTCCTATAAGTGCAATACCTCCTCTGACTCCTGTTGATCCTTCTGTTATAAGCCTGCTTCTTCCTCCACCCAAAAGCCGCACAAACTGTGCAACCTCCATTCACCCCTTAGATAAAGTGGTGTTCCATCAACCTTGCATCATTTATGTAATAATGCATCATTTAGGTAATAAATCACTTTTTGTTCTGTATTTTGTATTGTCTTAGAGTAGGCTCACAGTATTCTGTGATAAAGCATAGTACTGCGTCAAGCTTATTATCATCTTGTGAGCACCACGTTGTACTGGTAGCCACAAAATGCATTTCCATTAACATCATCATCTTGGGATATATTTAAAATGCAGATATAAATAAGCAGGGCTTAGAAAAGTGATTTATCCCACACATTGCTTTTAGCTTCACTTTTCTCTATTTAAGCATCCTCTGACAGTCTTCCCTGCCTTCAGCTGGAAATAGTAATGCTGTTGTAGCAGTGGTGATCTAAGAATAGGCAGAGACACAGGGCATGGAGAAAGAGGTACATCAGATCAGCTGGTGTGGTTGCAAAAGAGAGGCAAGATTTAGGGACCAGCCTCCTCACCAAACTGTTACTGCAGAGCTGTGATCAGGGACTGCCAGAAAGCTTGTCCCCCTTTCCCACCTCCACTAACTTGTCTTACAGAAGATATCTCTCTGTACAAACTGTATGTATCCTAAATCATAAAGAGATTTTGTTGTTTATTTTAATTAATTTATGAGTTTTGTCTTGATGTCTTTATTCAGAACCTTGAGTGAGCAATTTTGGATGTACAAGTTGTCTTCTTCAAGACAAGAGGTCTACCTTGTATTCTTCTTGTGCTTTGGGAGCACTGTCTTTAGTGAACAATCTGAGGAATGTTTGAATTCCCAGATTAGGGCTATATCAAAAGTAATTGTTAAAAATCTTCCTACATATTGTCATTCTTTTAATCCTGTTAGTCTCCCCCATGTTTATCTTGGTTAGGATTTCTCTTATCAGACACTCAAAAAAAGTAAGAAGTTGAAGAGTAATGTGACGTTAACACATTTATGATAGATTAACTATAGCATTTGTGTCTCAAACAGATGTCTGCATAGGTCTTGGAAGAAATGAAAAGCAGAATGCTGCTGTGCGAACTAATCCACTGTTTTGTCATAATATTTCCAGAATTGCAGTCAGCTATAAATTAGTTTGAAGGATTTTTTCTGTAATAACAATTTTCAGCATGAAACTTGATGTTCAAGTTGAAATCTCAAACTGCTACTGATATCGGAGAAGAAACAGAAAACAATTGGAGGAAAAAATAGCAGAGAATTTTTTAGCTAAATCTGTTCTGGTTTATATGATGTATTATGTAATTATGTATTTGGGTCTTGTGGTAATGATATGTTATTTTGTATGTAAATTGATGCAATAATGAACTTTACTGAAGAGATTTTTTAGTACTCTAAATTTACTTGATATCTGTATATTTCTATCTAAAACTGATAATTCCACATAATAAAAATATATTTCTATTGAATGTGCTGCACAATTAATCTTGGATTCTTTAATTAGAGTTTATCTTAGTTAAGAATTTCAAGAAGGGATGTCTTCCTTCTTCATGTTAAATTTGGGACTTCTGTAAAATGGTATTGATTTTCAGACATGGATGTTCTCATCTGTTTTCTGTCAGGAATGTATTTCAAAGGTTTATTGCTCTGGCGTCCAAGCATAGAGACACACAAAATTTTCAGTAGTTTTTGGAAAATATTGATGGTATAACATTTTCATATTTTAAAGCACACTAAATTCTCTGACCTATAGAGGATGGGTCAGAAACTCATAAGTGAAATCTCAGTATTTTGGAAGTATTGAGAGGAGAGAGGTTAAAAAACTGTGTCCTTTAATTATCAGACTAGCTTCCTGGTGAATATGTTGCAGAAATTGCTTCTTTTTTTCATATAAATGATTTTTATAATTTCTTTAATCAGGATTAAGTGATCTTATATTAGAAGGGGCTGAATATGGCATTCGCTGTAAATCATTTAGGCAGCTTTTTTTCATTTACCGCTTACATTAACAATAATGTTTCAGCATCTGCTTAGAGTTATATACATTCTTAAGTACTCTACTGCAACTTAAATGATATGGTTTTGGATAGCCTGATCTTGTTATTACTATTGTCACTAAATATATATAAAATGAAAGTAAAAGTCCTAACATTAATACCCATGTTGCTGTGCTCCTATTTGTTTCAGAATAATAAAGTTTTCCTCGTAGAGAAATTATTTACTTTATTCCCTTACCAGTATCACAGTACACTATATTAATCCTTGATTTAAAATTTTCCTGAATACTCTCTAAAAATGAAAACCAAATGCATGCTATTTGTTCTTCTAATTACATATAGCCTGAATGAAATTCAGAATGTTGTGAAGCATGATCATTCATTCCTGAGGCAATATTGGTTATCCTTCATCAAGCTGTGCTTTTCTTAATAGTACCTCATTTAATGTCCAAAAATTATTTTTAAGATTCTCTCCTCCCAGAAGGCACCCAGACTAAATAGTCTACAATTTCCTGAAGTGTTTGCAGTGTCTATCTTCAATAATGGCATTATGTTGGCCATTTTCCAGCCATCAGGTCTTTTTTTTAATAGAATGACTTTGTAAAATGTTTTCATAACTTGCAGTAACAACACCCCTACTTTTTTAAAGAAATATCAAATATCAGTAACAACTTACTAGTGGAATGCTGCTATTAAATGCCAATATATTATTATACCATTGTATAGGTTAGTTATTAGTTTCCCAAAACCAAATCCACTGTCTATGACTCATCTGCATAATACTCAGGGTATTTACTATAAATCATATTTGCATTCTGTGGCTGGTTGCTTATAGTAAACATCCTTAAAATAAGGCTTTGTTTTACAAATAGGAAACAAGCTAAATCGCTTTGTTTAATACATTGTCTTCAAACTGAAAGGCAATGTCCACGGAACAGATCTTAAAAGCAGCAGAAAGTTAAAGAGATATTCTTGGTATTTAATATGTAATTAATTTCATTTAAAGTGCTTCAAGACTAAGGTAAAAACTAACAAGAGAAAAATAGATACAGGACATGTACAACAATATGCATAAAAAGATGGGTATTAGAAAAACTTCTAGTGCACTTGTAGGTGTCAAGGCCGGCATGCTCTATCTACTTAGGGCAAAAGCCATAGCTTACTAAGACTCTCCAGTGTCATACTCCTCCTGAAATATGTTAAGTTTAGTTGTAGCAGTAGTACAGTATCACTGACATTTCTCTGTACTGGATCATATGCCAGTACAGGAGTTTAAGGCTAATTGTTCTATGTCCATATAATAAAAGAGTGGTTACTGCCCCACAGATCCTACATGTGAAATACTGGAAGAGAAAAGCAATCTGGATACTGCAAAAAAGAGGACACAGTTTAATAGTTAGGTGTCAGTTGCTAGCAATCACTGTGAAACTGCTGTTGAGGGTTCCTCATTATGTCAGCATTAACTGACTGACCATATGCATGCTCCTGTCTGCACCAAACGCAAGGTAAAATATGTTATGTGAAAGTGCTTTCCATAAAATATGCCTCTGTGCACATACGGTCAATTACTACAGCTCAGTTGATACTCAGTAGTTTTCTAAGAGTTGGTACTGCAAGATGTCTAAACCTTGTGTTTTGGTTAGCAATTTTTGTGAGGTTTTTGATGGTTTGTTCAATATATTGCTCCAGCACTTCATTTGCAATACAAATTTTTCATTTTAAATAATTCATAATTACAGTAGTTATCAGTTTATGTGGTCCTTTTCATTCTTGAAATGCTTTAGAAGCATTAATTCCCACAAAGTTTTGAGAAGCAATTAAGTATTAATGTTCCATTTTTGCAAACAAAAACCAGAAAATACAGAGGTTGGGCAAACACTTCCGAACATCAACTGTAAAATTAGGCACTGACTAGATAGAGGCATGATCTAATTTTCAGAGGCACTGAAGACATTTGCATATTCAGAATGGAAACTTTTGTTCTAGTAGTTAAATACATAAAGAATCCTGGATACCATAATACTGAATATTACAAGTTTTTAACTACCACGATCGAGACATGGGAGGAGTTCATTAACTCAGAATAATGTTTACAGCAGGTGAGCATGAAGCTGCCTAAGCTAACACAAAGGAAAGACTGATTTCCAGATTCTTACAATTCCAGCTGTATAAATAACCCTTTACAAACTTCCCTCCATGTGGGCTGAAGAACTCTGCATCCTTTCCTGGCATGAACTGCCTAATCATTTTTTAGAGAAAAAGGAAACTGGGAGAATTGTGAGTATGATCATAAAATCTGTTGTCTCGAGCACTTATAAGACAGGGCAAATTCTAGGCCTGCTATTTAACAGCTCCAACAACTAACGAAGAATGTATCCCAGGAGGAGATTTCAGCCAAACAGTGAAATTGTTGGGAACAGTGTGTTTGACCTTGCTTTTTCTCTCAGCCTGAAAAGACAACTGAGCCTAAGAGAAATGCTCTCATCACCAGAGTATGGTACAAAAAGCAGGTCAGTACATGCCTTTATTTTTAATAAAATAAAATGCTAACACTCAGTTTCACACAAAATTGATCTCCTACATAAACATTTCACATGCTCTGAGCACAGCTACTATTTCAGGCTTCTCAAAAGTCATAGATGGTTGGCCTATGTGGCCAGTTTCTCTATATGAATAAGGGAAAGTGGGCATGAGGTGAGTGTTCTGCTGCTGAGCATTTGTGCACATGCATGGAAAGATACATCTAAGTAGTGAAAATTACAACTGGTAGTATCTCTGGCCTATGGGACTTAGTTGCAGCTTTAAAGATATTGACAAGAGTGGGGTTGAGACTGTTATAAATATATGCCCCAAGGGTATGACTATAATGACAGACATTGAAGGGTTCTCCTTGAAGTTATTCTCAAGCATTCTGAGCCCATGAGCCAGTATTTTGTGTTTGCATCATATATCTATACATTGTTTTCTGTGAACCAAAGCTGTTTGCATTGCATTTCTATTTCATGATCATAAAGGGTAACACCTATTGTAAGTTTCCTTGTGGCACACTGCTGTGAGTCATTTCGCAGGCTTGCCTCTTCTACACAAGCTTCCATTTACGAATATTGAAGAAAGGAAGAAGGTACAGAGAGTCAGAAGCAAAGAATAACAAAATGCCACATTCCTGGGAGAGAGTATACAAGTGTCTTCCAATGTGAATTGCTGAGAAAGTGTAGAAAGACATGGCATAGTAAGTAATGCCAGTGAGCTTCACACCCTGAAATGTGGCAGTTTTCAGTGTGAGATGGATGGCTGGTAATCATGTTTAACTATTCACAATGCCTAAAAATTTGTGGGTCCAGGATTGAAGGTGACTGTAAAATTGACCCCAGTGCAGGCATGACTGAAGTGAATTATCCAAAGCTACAAAGGGAATCTGGGGCCAGAGCTAAAATCAGATGTTAGCTGATATCTAGCTTCCTCCATCTATAGCCCAGATCACTGCACCTTACCTCTCCAAAAAGCTAGATCAAACATAAATGTTCAGTGTTGCACTCAGTGTTCAAGAAAAAACAGATAACAATGAAAACTGAGGAATAACTGATGTGCAAATTGTTGAGCCATTTCTATACATACTATTAGCAAAGGATTACATGTGTCGATGAATCAGCGGTTTTAATCAGATGAAAATACTTTTGAGCACAGTTCCAGTGTGATGAATATGCTAGAGTTGTAGATCACCAGGAAGAAAATTAATATTCTATGTATAATTATACACATTTCTTCTCAATTCTTTTTTTGAAGACAGCAAATAGGATTTAAAGCAACAGTCATTCACTTCACATGAGCACAAAGAAAATGTACAAGGAAGCATGCAACTGCCTGCCCCACACCTGCCAGCTTACAGCATCTTTCTAGAAGACATTTTCTACTTTGTTTGCTGTCTACTCCCATCTTGCTCCCCTGAGCCTGGTCCCACAGTCCCACTCAACATTCTTCTTCCATCCTCTTTCAGGCATGGAGAGGCTCTCGGCCTGCAGCAGAGCATACAGAAGTGCAGTTACCCCCTGCTGTCATCAGTGTTCCATTCTGTCCCTGTGTTGAATGGTGATCCTTGACAATGGAAGTTTTTGTATAATAAGGCCTACACTGCATAGATATGTTGAATATTTCATTTGCAGTGTTTCTGAGAGTATATCTGTATTCAGAGTCTTTGATGCTTTCCACTTGCTTCGGTGGGCGACACTCTACCTTCTTGTACATAACTACAAACTGTCCATCTTTAGCTTTGCTTAAAGCGTATCTCAGCATTTTCCCTGTCTCACCTGTGCACTAGCTGGCCAGAACAGACAATGATGTAGCTGTTTTCAAATGACTACTCTCTTCCGTCCAATTTCTATTTAGAATGAAGCATATGAGCCTCCTACTGGGATGAGGAGTCATGTTATTTTACCTCAGCTGTTTGCCACCATTAAGATTAAACATTTGTGCTGTGGTTTTTTGGCATAGTAGCACAAGACATTTGAGATAGAGCGTGAAGTGCAGTTTGGGACAAGCTTGTGTTTCTGTAGGACAGGGTGAACTTGGGCTTCTGTAGACCATCCAGATATCCATAGTAGTTTGCAGGTTGGATGTTCTGAGGTTTCTCACTTGCTATCAATTGAAGAGCTCAAAGTGCACCCCAAGGGATGGTTAGTGACTACTCAGCATAGACAGTGAGTGAGGACACTCCCTGGGATGCTGAAGCAAGATAACATAGTATGTAATTGTTTCTGCATCTGTGGGTCAATGGTCATTAATTTGCATTCATTGACTGCTTGATACTGTCAAAGGTCTACAACATAGCAATCTCAATAATGTAAGAACAGCAGCCAGTCCTATTTCAAAGAACTAATTGGATGACTCATCTTAAACATCAATTAGCACGATCAGGTCCTTAGTGATGATTTTTGAAGCATTATTGTTAATTTTCTTGTTGGATTTTTTTATAGCTGTCATCTGTTGCTATCAGACAGTGTTAATGTGATACACAGTGTGCTCTCTTTGTAGGAGCAAAACGAGAAAAACATTTCTGTACTGCACACTGATAGCTACTAATTACCTTTGCTGGGGAGAGCTCCATTCTGTGTTGAAGTATTTAAATACATAAGGTGGCAGAAAATCATGTTAGGTAAAAATGAAATAAACTCCACAATTTCTAATAAAAGACCTGGCTTTTTTTGAAGCTGTACAGGTCTCTGGCTGTAGTTGTTTGCCACAATGCATTCTTGCCCAACAACCATCCAAATGAGGAAATTTTTCAGACTAGTCCAACTCCTTCTGATGTCAGAGGTACAACAGGAGTGGGGTGCAAACAATTCCCAGTTCAGGAGCACTCTTTCCTTGCTGCTTGCTGAAGAATATGAATAGGCTAGATCCCTGCTGCAACTGTAGTGGGAGATCAAGATAGCTCAGCCACAAAGCGTTCCTACTGATGGCAGCATTTTTTTTGGAAAAGAAAATTGAGCCAAGCTGACAGCTGTGCTGGAATGGCTAGACTGCATCTGAGTCATTTAAGGCCAGTTCAGATATCTTGCCCTGCACTGCAGCCCAGACATGGCATAGAGCAGTCCCTACAAAAGAAGGCATACTTTAATTGAATAGTTATTGTGGAATTTTGTTGGAAGGACATTGAGACAGTGTGGTTTAGAATTTAGAAAAAATAAGGATGAGTATAAATAAAGGAACATACTTTGACATGGATAGGGGCTTTTTGCTTTTGTAGTACAACAGGGCTGTAAAATGACCCTGAAAACAGCAGCTGAAATCACTTCAGATACCCCAAAACTTCTATGCAAGCCACCTTGAGACAAGGCAAGCTGCAGATCTTGCTGGCTCACTCTGAGAGCACAGAGGGACCGTGACCTGCACAGCAGCAGCCCCAGTGGAGCAGCTCAGCCAGCTCTTTCCATGGCCAGCTCATCAGGTGGTCACAACCTGTAATGCAGGTCACCAGCATCTACAGATATTTAAATGTAGCCATCAGTGCCCAGAAGTGGCAGCCTCTGAATGCTCCTGGATACTCAACGTTAAGTGAATTGATAGTTTTGCTTCACTTTTTGCTGGTAATGGTCTACTTTATAGAAAATACACCTGCATGTGGCACTCTTGTAGTACTTCCAGCAGTGAGTCAAAGAAAGGAGTCTGGAGAGTAAGCTGCCCAGGGTCACTACAGTAAATCTGTGGTTCAGGAAGGTCTGCATGGCCTCTGCCTTTGGTACCCATAGTTTGGACAAATTAGGGGGTTGGTATTCTTTTCTATTATCACCAACTTAATTATCAGAATTGATAAAAATGTTTTAGGATATTTTTTTTTTTTCACTCTTTTCCTCCAGTACATTAATATCTGCTGCCTAAAGCAATGACTATGCCAGGCCTTTGCTTGACTCTAGGCCTAGAGAAAGTTTTATGAAGAGAGATAGAAAAGTCTGGGATTCATTACCTGAGAAAGAAAATTAATAGGGGGACAGATTAAAAAGGGACAGATTAGAATATGTAAGATAGTGAGAGGCAGAGAAGACTGAGGAAGAACTTCTGTTCTCTGAGGTTATGTTTAAACTGCAAGATCTGGGAATACTTCTCTATCCTCTGATCCAGGTGTGGGATGTAAGTAAAAGCATACCTCTCAGATGGAGACATAACATCTGTGTCTGTCCTGTCTGCTCTATGTTGGTTTCCATGGAAAACAAAGCTTAATGTGAACATTGCTAGTAGCATACTGGTCAGGTTCCCACATAGACCACAAAGGAACAGGGTCCTGGTGCTCTGGGCTTTTTTTATGCATATGCATGCGTGGAAGGAGAGAACCTACCAGCATTTGTTTATCTACTCACACTTTGTCTCTTGCACCAGATTTTGCCTCAAACTCAAATGTGTTAGCATGGAATAATTTTATTTTAAGGCTGTGGTCAACTGTTTCCTTCTGGTCTAATAGATCAGAAATAGGTGCCAAAGCACTGAAGAACAGGGTCGTTCTATACTGGCTAGTTTAGGCATCTCTCTCTTACCATCTGTTACAAAGCCCATTTTGAGATGAGTTTAGCCCAAAAGGTGCTTAAAAACTTGGCATTGCAATAGCTACATATCTGTGGGTTTGTCTAAGCCAAAATCCTCCTTTTTCATTGCCTAAATATGTTTAGCGCCTCTAAAAATCAAGTCACGTACTAACTTCTTATATATGAATATGGCATCTGCAGCCTTTACCAACAACAAGTTTCTATTTTCTTCCATCTCATTGATAAAGATATTGAATAGCACTGAACTAAGAATAGATCTGTGTGGAACCCCGTTATATAATGATGCCCTCTGTGCAATTACTTTTTAGCTGTATCAGCCTTTTCATGCCAGTTAAAATATGCCACATGAATTTTATGTTGTGTCACTTTTAACCAGAAGGTCAGAGTACAAGGTAAAATATGTCATCTCAGTTATATTAAGCAAATTCCTTTAGCAACAGAACCTTTTCATTTCATCAGAAGATGTAATCAGTTCTATCACTAATTTTCCATGAAAACTCATTCACTGAAATGGATTATGCTACTGTCTTTATAAACTTACTGATTAGATCCCATTCTATCCAGTATTTTGTCTATGATGAATATAAAGTTACTAGATTTTACTCATTTTGGTAATGTATGATCTCTGAATAAGGTGGCTGCTGCTAAGTGTAACAGACAATGAATTCTCCTCTGTGGCATGAATAGTCTTTCTCTTCTAGCCAGACAGTACTTTACCCCCCAGTTAAATGTGGAGGAAATTAATTCTGTTTGCTACTTCTATGCCTCTTCTAGATGTGACTACAACTAACCCAAATGGTGAAGATTATCTAGGGGTGGGGGAAAAAGATAAGGAAGGAAAGAACTAATGGCCAGCTGAAGGGGCAGCCACACAAACAGCATGATTTCTTAAGGCACACACATGAATCAGTCTTAGAATGCTTCTTTAGCCAATTGCTTTAAAACTCTGGAATGCATATTATGTCATCCTTCATCATCCTAAATATGAAAATTATTTAATGTCATTGTTTACTGTAAACATTCCCTATCACTGGGAAAATAGGAGGCTTTTTTTTACCACTGAGGTATCATTCAATTTCTTTCCAGTTGCCAAAGAGAGGAACATACATTATTAACTGATACTAATTAATAACATGTTTTTACAATAATGTGTCCAATAGAAACTCCAAATACAACAGAGAAAACTGTAGCACACATACTTCATGACACAACCCTGAAATTAAGAGGGTCAGTATTAGTTCAGAGGCTTTTGCTGGAGACATGTAAACAACACAAGCTATAACTTGTGCTGCCGAAGGATGCTCTTGTTAACTTAAGTCATGTGAAACCCCTTCAGTTTGCCAGTATTGTGCCCTGCATTGCCCCAGACTAGGAAAGTGCACTTCACTTAATATACATATAAAAATACTAAACAACATAAATTCTTCAGCAAGAGCTTGAAGCAGTATCTGTGCTACAATCACATATCACATTAACATTTGATGTTATTACTGCTTCGCAGGTGCAACAATCCTTGGTCCTTGCCCCTGTGGGAGAGCAGTGGTTGACTTCTATTTCTTTTTTTAACTGTTTACATTTTTACTTCAATCATAGTTTGTCTTATCTCTCCCTCTGCAGGAGGGCAATCATCAGTGAGATTTGCCGGGAATACATTGTGGCTGATGTATCTAATGGAACCTGCACTTATAGCCAGACCTGTCAATAACCCTAGCACCATTACAGTGGATAGCTTTTCACAAGATTGGCTTCTTCTTGCAAAGATTATTCAGTACCATATGCGCAAACAACAGCAGCCATTATTGCCCTTTATTTTCCACCTCTCCTTTCCTTAGACTAGCACATCTCTTTATTATTATTTGACAGCAATGAAGAATAGGCCAATCTTTGCCATCATTTGGCAACAACGATTCTTAGCACTTTTTGTGTTCAAAGGACTTTGCAGTCATTATCTAATTAATCTTCACAACAGCTCTATGAAGCTGATAAGAAAGGCTTAGCCTCATTTTATAGATAGGGAAACTGAAGCTGTAGCCGCTTGGTTTTCAAAGGTGCTGTGCATTCTTGGCTCCCATTGAAGTTAATGAGAGTGCAGAGGGAGCAACATCTCTGAAAATAACGGAGCTTGTGCAAGCTTACAGAGCAGGTTACTATCAGCATGCAGTGGGCATTCCGTGGTCCCACACCAGTGCTCAAGCCATTTGGCCAGGCCTCCCCCTGATCTGGGCTGTGATTGGCAAGCTGGCCATTACACCTTGGATAACTCCCAGCTACCTTTTCATTTAAATGTTTCAGTGTCATGGGGGAATGTTTCAGAAACTGTGTGCATGGAGTTTCACCCCAGGGGGATTTTATCTGATCTGTCCTCACTCTAGAATAATGCCTTCAACCTGTCAAAAGATGTCACTGTGCGATGTAAGCACTAAGTTTCACTTATGTTGATTCACTTGCAGTTTTAAGGTTGCATTTCACAGAAATTGCACTTATTTTGAAATACTCCCTAAGCACTAAGGACTGTAGACAGTATGGGTTCACTAATGCTTCTCTAAGTCATAGAGGTGGCTGCTTTACCAGTCACTATCAGATCCTTAATCAGCAGAGTTGTAAAGCTTGTAGATATTCAGTAAAAGTGCTTAATAAAAATCATTTAATTCTAAATTACAAGAGTGCACTTAACCCTAAAGATATTAAAACTGATTGTTTGATGCACTGCACTGAGTGGTAGAAATTTGAAAATAAAAGCTTTCCTTACTTGCATCAAAGTGAATAAATCTTCTAGCCTTCATATCCTAGTGTCATGATATTATGCTGTAATAAACTATTTCATTTGAGAGTTTTATTCTATAAATACAAAGTACTTCAACCTGACTGGTGATAACAGGAGAATCTGAATTTTGAAGAAAAGAGCCAGTATTACGGCTGGCTTTCCTATTATCCCATTCTTGAAGGTCATCTGTCTCTGATGGTGTCTTTTCAGGTGTGGATTTGTGAATCCATCCTGCAGCCTGCCTGGTGTTGCAACATAGTGGAGTGCTGTAGTAGTTGTTAGATATTTTTGGTAATAAATTATAAACCATATGTGTCCCCCCTTTGTAAAATACACCATAAAATATTTATATTCATCCCTATCTGCATGGAACAGTCCCCCCCAGGCATGTGTGCATGCACACACACATACACCCCCTATTAAGCTGGTTGCCTTCTTTTCACATCTCTTCCACCAAGTAAACGTATAGAAACTAGACCAGAAAAATCTAGGCTTTGGGTGGGCAAAGATGTTTGCATTTACTTACATCATATGAAAAGTAATAAATCAGCATATTTAGACCTCATGTCAACTTTTTCAATTGAAATGAATTTGTAGTTTGTTTGTTGTCAAAATGTAGCCTTTTTGGACAACATCAGTAGTAGCGATTCTTTTGAAGAAGTAAAAACCTGAACGTTTTTAGGTGGTTAGTAACAGAATGATTTCTTTTTATCCAAACTCAACAAATGTTAGTATTTTATTGTTAGGGGAGGAAAAAAAAAAAAAAGAAAAAAAAAAAAGAGGAAAGAGAGGTGGTGGATGTGTCTGGATTTTGATAAAATGCAATAACTTACAAATATGTATTCATTTTTAGAGCAACAAAAACCGTTAAAGTTCCAGCACTTTTTCCATGGGAACAAAAATAATCTTTCTTCCATATCCATTGTGCAAATAATCATCACAGAAATATTTTTAAATAGTTTTCCCCTACCTCTTTACATATTGTCTATCTTCTTGGATATGATGCAGGACTTGCCTAAGTACTTGGGAACAGGACTGACCTGGGTGTCACTCTTATCACAGTTCTGCATTTCTCTCACTGCTGATATTGTCTGTATTCGGCTTCTTTCATTTTCCAGCTTTGTAGCCAGATGTTTGCAGCTGCATTTTCTGATATCTTTAATAGAGCATTCATGGATTATGGAGTGTTTTACTTGTCTAATTTGGAGTATGCGGGAAGGTGCTGGTTTTATTTTCTCTGAAGTCCTCCAGAACTGTGATATGGAATCTGTCAGTTTACTGCACTGATAATTGCTTGTAATACAAGGTTTAATTCCATCTTACAGTGTTACAAATCTCCCACAATTATAAAACTATTTATCTAAAAACTTTTATGTGTTCCATTTTGATTTCCCTTATTCCAAATTAGAATTTAAAATCTTGGGAACAAAGTCAAGGAGTCATATGTCTTTTGATTAGGTTTTTTTTTCTTGTAATGTTTTCTGATGAATTTGTACAGTATGATTGCTTAATTGTTTAATTTTGCCTTTCATAAACAAGATTAATTGCATTTTGCTAGCCTGAATAAATATATACCTATTATAGTAAATAAGGAAGTACTGACATTCTGCATCTGAGCTGTAATGAAAATTTAAGACAGATAGAAATGGGTGCGCTGCAATCCTCAGACTGTCCCTGACACCTCATTACACAGCATTGGAATAAAAATGGAAGATTTTTAAAAGATCATTGCTCAGGCTTGCAGCCTCTGAGGGCAAGAAGGAGACGACAGGCAGGTGCTGATTTAGAGACCTGCCTCTCCTCTCCCATCACTTCTGGGTCCACTGGGGCAACCTCCCGTTTCTTGCAGGTTTGAAAGTGAGGAATAAGATTTCACCACCCTTTAAAGTACTCTAAAGAGAATTCCTACCACATTTAGAGGCCATTGAGCTTCAAAGAGGCCATGGTCAAGGTTCAGGAAGGCTGCCTGGCTTTGTGGGTCTCCCATCATACACTTAAAGCCTCATTCTCATCACATCGTACTGTTATACTTCATGTAATGGAATTGACTCAGTCCACAGTGCACTGCTCGACAGATAATGGCTTAAATATTATATATCATGAGGGATGATGCAAGGAAAAATTACTAAAAACTCTGTTGATAAGACCCATACTAATGAAAATTGCCATATAGTAATAATCTAATTCAACAAAATGTTAATTTAGCTTAATTTACTAGTTTAACCACTCACACACATGCAAAAAATATTTCCATACCCCTGGCTCCCAAGCACCAGACTAAATTAGTTAATCAAGGTTTGCAAACAGCTGGTTAATTCTGAACCAGTTTTTACCCCTTTCACACAAAACAAATTATAAATCTAGCTGTTCTACGTCGGGTAAGCACTGTCAATACAGAATATAATAGGATCTTTTAAAATGGCAGTTGAAACATTTTGAATGAATTTGACTGTCCTGACTCTGCTCCTTTTTATTCCCTTTGTCAAAACCCCAGGTTCAGTGTATGTAATCAGAGTTTACAGTAGATACCTACAGGGTGACCAGCTAGCATAAGATAATATTGCAACTACAACTGCCCATATTTTTATAATATTAAGGGATTTACATTTGTGCATTTATTTGACAGGAGAACTATAGTAAATTAACTGAATATGTGCATTAATAGTGTAGAGAATTGTTAACTTAAAAAAGCACAATATTCTTGTTCTGCATCTTGCATAATTTTCCATATTTTTTCATGTGGAATTCAGTTTGCAAGAATTTGCCACCTTCAGCTCCTAATAATGTTGTAAAAAGATATATGGCTCTATAAAAGATATGTGGCCATTTAAAGGACAAAACAGTAGCAGGAAAATCATTAATTCCTTGTTTATATTTATATAAATGTACATTTATATCTAAATATTTTAGATGATTGGAAAAGAAAAAATCTGCAATTCACTGCAGTTGTTAGGATTTTTTTTCTGCTTGTCTACTTTTTGCATTTAGATTAGACATTTAAAAATTATAAAATTAATTTCACTGCAGCTTATTATGAGCTTCTCTATTTACTTCTTAGATTCTAACACATACCTTTGCTATATTAAATATTTCTATTGATTATTTTGTTTGCAAAATTTGCTCTTACAAAAGCACAAGTTTGGATTGCATTTTGGAATTTAGTCCACAGCTAGCAATTTAATGAGTCAAATCAAAATTATTTGTCAGGCAATGCCATTCATCACAGTTCTTTTTAAACCAATACATATATCCTTGATACTCAACGTGACTGCTATGTAACACTAATTGCATAATACAGAAACTCATCTCTGTGTGCTTGAATTTAAAAATAATTTCTTAATACATGTATTCAAGAAAAAAGAAAGTGTTCTGAGTAGCTTAGTGACCAGATCATCAGTTTGTATAAATTAGTATTAAAATCACTGATCCAAAATAGTTATTGTTTCAATGGCATGAGAAATAATGTATTGAGTTTTCATTTCCAGTTTTTCTTTATTCAGCTCTGTCTGATGTATAATACTAAACTCTTTTAAATTCCTTTTTAAATTAAACAGCGAATTCGTATCTTACCAGATTTATGAGTCATTTATATTCCAGTAAGCCACATTACCCAAATGGTTATGTATACAATTTTGATGAGCTGGTAGTTTAAGTACAGAGATAATACAGAGAGCTTTTTCTGAAGTGGGTATGGGGATGTTAGTACAGTTGGTGTTTAAATATATTTTCAATGTGAAATAGAAAAGCTGGAATGAAATCAGTTTTCCGTTAGAAATCATAAAAAGTTTTAGTCCAAAGTTTTTCAGAACGATGTTGACGTTATGATAAATCCACAAGCATGGTGATACAAAAATTACTGTGAACTATATAGCAAGTACTAAATTTATGTGTAGGTAGTGCATTTGAGTTCACTGAAAACTAAATATGGGTTGTGGTGACAGGATTACCCCCAAATAATGTAAAAATAGAAATCTGAGTTTCACAAGAAATTCACTATTATGGCAGTTTTCTGGAAAGCCACTAGGTGGAAGTTATTTTCCTACTGAGCAATTTTATTCCACTCACAGAGGCCATTGCTTTCTAATATAAGGCTGTAAAGGAGTCATTTGCCTTCAGTATTATCCATGCTAGAGTTTCAAGCAAATACTTAGCACAAGAACTTATCATTTGCAAAAGTTCTGGAATATAAAGCCAGAGCCTGTCTCTATTGGGACAAACGCTTGGCAGGAGTTATTCTACTAATATTAGTGCAATTAAATTGATAAAGAAATTACCAAAGTAGAAACAAACAAGCCAAATACAGGTGGAAAATGCCTGTAAAACTAATGGTAGATGGAGAAAGAAATTAAGCAGAAGATAGTGTAAAATCTGAGCAGAAATAAAAAAAAAAAAAAAAAAATAGACATGAAAGACATGGTTAGAACTGCAGAAGGGAAAAGCTCTTTCTCCAGAAAAGATTCCAGTTTTTTGCAATCACAATTTTTATTTTATAAACTTAATCTTAAAACACAAGCTTCCCAGTAAATTATTCTAAGTTTTACTTTCCAGTCTTTTCTGAACTTGTCAGTACAAAACTCAAATAGCAGTGAACTTTGCATTTCAGCTTGAACTCTTCAACTGTATTTGCAGAAAAGTTGAAGGGGTTGTGATTTTGAATGGGTTACTGGACCACTTCTAAGCAACAGAGACTTCCTCACCATGCAGAAGATGGAGACTGGTGTTTCCTGAATTTGCCCTTTGCTTTCTAGTAGTTGTAATTCCACTAGTGTTGATAGATTGTTATTTGGTCCTGTGCCAAAAAGGATATGAACAGCAGATGGTTGTGCTTGCAGACTCTATTGCAGCTATTGATTTCTTCTCCTGGTGTAGCCTTCACTGAAGAAGAGGGTGGGATACAGCACTAAAAACTTGCACAACTCGTGTTTCATGTCAAAAGGAAAATCTGGGCAATTCTGAAATACTTCGTGCCAAGGCACATGATGAGGAGTACAAAGAACCAGAACAGGGCATATCACCCACTTTATGGGGTCTCCAAAAGGGAAGGAAAACAACTGATTGCTAAGCATCCAAATACAGAAATCATACTTTGGGTGTAATGTGGACTGCTGGGAATACCATGTGTTTAGTGTGGATAGGCTGACTAACATACCTGAAAAACATCACTTTTCATGGCAAAGTTTTGTTGTTGCTGTTGTTGTTTGGTTTGGTTTGGTTTAGTTTTGGTTTTCAATTGAGTAAGTTCAAAACAAAGAATTAATTACCAGGAACTTCTGACATTTGAGAAAAAACCAACTTTACCTTTTTTGGCCATTTTATTTATAAGGAAAAAAAGCAACATCATTTTGTTATGTATTAAATACAAAAAATCAGGAAACTGATAAACTTGATCGTATAAATAAAAAAAATACTGAAGGAAATTCTTATAACCTTATAATGATTTTTAACAGAATGGAAAAAATTAAAGTTCAGCAAATTACTCTGAAGTCTTCCACCATTTTCTCATATAAGGATTTATCACGTATGAACCATGTTGGTAAAAAAATTTGTAAAAGTACTATTGCTAGTTAATGTAATTGTATAAGTCATGAAATCAAGGGGGCTCAAATTCTTTCTATGAATGCTAGCAGTGGTTAAATACATGCTAATAACCAATACAAATATAATTGCAGAGCAGAAGAAAGAAAAATCAATTGAAAAAGCCAAGATGGGAGCAAGCAGTTTAGAAAGTGACTTTTGAAGGACTTTTTCCCTTCCCACATGAACCTCATCTTTCCAAATAGATTCTTCCATGAATCATTTGGAATAAGAAGAAAAAGATATATGGGGAGACAAAAGTCAGAGACAAGCTAAATGGATACTCACTCCAGACTACAATAAGTCCTCCAGAAAAGCCAGTTAATGATACTTGAGACAATGGGTCTGATCTCCTGCTCTGCCATAGCCCCACTGAAATGCTCCCACTGCAATGGTTCCACAGCAGCCTGGTATCTGCCTCAGCCCATCTTTCATCCTTTGTGGGGATGTAGCCTGTGGGTCTTACCATGGAAGATGATGTGATGTCCAGGACAGAGTCAGTGGAAATTAAATAATTCAGATGGCAAAGCTGAAGGCATTTTACAATTAAATTTTTTAAGAGTTTTTTTCTTTGTTGTATTCATATAGAAGTTTTGACAAACTGTGTCAGTTTTCCAGGCTCTCTGCCGGAAAGGAATCCTTCTGCGGTGTCTCTAGCCAATGAAATGGGGCTTGCCTGGTGGGAAGATCTAGGAGTCTTGATTCCGGCAGAAACGCCTAGGATCTAGGATACCAACTCTATGACAATAATCCTCTATACTTTGAAAGATCAAGTTGAAGATGGTGCGTTAGGACTTCTGTACCTTCTGTCTTACAGTGAAAGCACTCTGTGACTTCGAGGGCCTCTCTAAGCTGTACTGACCTAAATGTTCTCAGCAGTAAACCTGGGGCAGAGCTGGTGGAGGGTAGACAAGGTATCTGTTGCAGTGGTTGGCACTTCAGCTGAGGGCAGGAAACCCCAGGGATTTCCAAGGTTTTGCAGAGTGGGTGTGATGTGGCAACCTGAATGAAGAAGGATAGATAAATGCAGAGGAACGAGAGAACAGGAAGAAGCTACGAGCAGGATGGAGACTGGATGGGAGGATGTGAGTAATGGTAACTGTCAGTGAGGATGAGACAAAGAGAACAGCAAAAGAGGAAGACTACAGGGACATGAGAAAGAGCAGTAAGTGCAGAAGCTGTCTGTGTGAGGTGGGACCCAGGGAACCAGAACTTCAGATGACCTTCTCATCCACCTTTCAATCAGCTCCAAAAGGTTCTGTGGCCCTAAAAATTTCAGTTCAAATAAAGAATCTATTCTCTGTGAGGTCGTGTAATGATGTACAATGAAAAGTTCGGTTTTCCAAAGTCTAAGATTTTATAATCTGGGAAATTATTTTAAAAAAAAATAAACAAGAATCCACATGGGAAGAGTCAAACACTCAAATAAAGATTGCCAGAATTAAGACTGCTCCTGAATTCCATGATTTGTAACCTTTCCCAGCATGTGACACCTTAACTTCGTTTCACTGTACATAGGGGCTAGTCTAAGAATGAATTCACGTTATGTGCCTCAGGATACTATCACCTCAGTAACTCTGTCTCATTCATTGCTGAAATCTGAGGAAGCATGAACTTGGTGAGAAAGCAAATTGGAGAAGGGAACACAGAGTGCCCTGATGAATAAGGAAATGTAGTGCTGTCCTAATGAACTGCTTCATATCCCAGATTCTGCCATGGAATTCCTATGTGATGCTAAGAAGTCCCAAGGCACCATTTTCACAGAAGTCAAATATTTTGTAATTTTTCAAATACCATGTTTGTGCTTCACTGTTGTACGAAACTCTGACCTTTGCATCTTAGAGCCCTTAGAAACTCTACTGTGAAAATGAAGTGCCTTACAAAGTTAAGATACAACAAAATGAGGTTCTTGGTCCTTCGAACCAGGCACACGCATTTACTTGTCACTGCCAATTTGGGCTTTAATATCAGAGCCTATGTCTGCATTATGGAATTTCAAAGTGCTGGAGAAAACTTCGCAGAGGTACATCAGTCCCTTTTCGTAGCATCATTTTACTTGAAATAAACCCATAAATCTGGTCCAAAAGAGAACTTCAGTGAGCAGAGTCATTGTCACATTCCCTTACCTGGACAATCAGGTTGTACCAACGGGATGCGGTTTTCCTGCCTTTTGCTTACCCATCTGAAACACAGGAAGGATAACGTCACCCGTCAGGGGAGGATCAGCACAGGTCTTAGCATTTTTGAAGAACTTATAATTAGGTCTAAAAGGAATTTGAATCAGATGCTTTTCCCGCTATCATGATGCAAAGACCTCTATGCCAAATCTGCAGGATTTGGCTTCTGTGTCTATATTAGTGTTAATTCATGAGTTCTGTCTTTCCTGAATCAAACTGCATTGCACCACCACAACTAGACTACTTTCAAACCTGAGCTGCTGAGTCTATATAGAGCTTTCCTCAATTGTGTGGATGTGCTAGTCCAGGTCAATATTGGCTAGCTCAGAGATCTTTAAAGAGAGCAACCTAAGGCAAGCTGTGTGGTGGGAGAAGATAATTTTGATTAGACAAGGCTAATACCTTTAAAAATAGCTGACTTGTCTTTGGGTACACAGTCTCTTCTGTGTGAAATGGAAACAGGACCTTCTGAAGTACCAGTGGATACTGTAAGGTGAAGGCTGTTTTATAATTCAGTCACAGAAGATACTGAATGAGGTTTGCATAGAGAAGCACAGTGAGGTTTTCATTAGCTTTTGAGAGCTTGTCTTTTGCATTCTTTCAATGTAGCTTTGTCATATATATATTAGTAGGAAGGCTATGGAATTTTTCCTTAATACCTGGAGTAAAACCAAGTACTTCATCTCCTCACCACTGAAACTGCATCGTACTTTTTCTGCATTACCCACATTGCAACCTTGCAATCCTTTTAATTTGCATTCCACAAAGCACTGCACCCAAAAAAGCACTGCACACTCTGGACTCACTCCTGTTGATTCTCTTCAATGAAATGAAAGTAACAGCTTCTGTGAAAGAGGAAGTATTGCTGGGAGTGTCATATGAACATTGAGCAGAACAATGTAATAAGTAAGCAGCTGAACCTTGAAGAGAATCTCCATTGAAGTAAAACACAATAGGAGAGGCTAATTCAATTATCAGCTGATGCTTGTTGCTTGAACAAACTTTACTGAATTATGAAAAAAAAAAGCAGAAAATACACAGCCAATGAACACACTGTCAAAAATAGACGCATATTAATACCTTGAGTCAGTACAGTTTGCCTTAGATTTTAGTAGGCTTCCCATCTTACTGGTGGTGTTTTTTTCTGGTTCCTTCTCATATTCCATACTTTCTTCCACAGATGAAAATGATCTAACATGGCTAAGCATCTGAAAGTATTTTCACACCATCCTACTAGCCTATGTATTTCTAGTACCCTTCTGTACAATCTTTCCTCCAGAGCTGCTGCCCTCAGAGCCTTGAGTTACATACAGACTTACCCATTTTATCGCTGGCACTATTACATTTTATCCCTGGCACTACTACATTTCATTCCAAAGAAAGATGCAAACATTCATTAGGCTGAGGTGTGCCAGGCCACTAATTGGAACACGCTATTAAGCAGACTAAGGAAAAGCAGAATTTAAATATCACACAAATACATCTAGTTCTCCAGGAGCCCTCCTACTCAGACCAAAGCAGCCTGAACAGTGATGGCACTGATTTAAATGTATTAGAAAAACAAGACCATTTTTTTTCTATTAAAACTTTATTATAAGGCAGTTAGTCAATCATTACAGTCACTTTGGGCAGCAGTGAGAAGAAAATGAGTCGAGCGCCAGAACACCAGGTGTGATCATTTTCACGATTAAGCTAAAAATCTTACCGGGGTCAGCCAGAGTACTTTAGATCTAGTTAATGTCATTTGATCTGATTTTTGAAAAGGTTATTAAGACAACAAAAAAGCAAAAAATAGCAGGCAAAATTTATCCTTATTTCTATGTAAATGGATTACTTCATCCTTTTAAAAACATCCATTACTGTAGCACAAAACCAGTTTTATTTAGCTTAACAATGAAAACAATTTAACTTAGCTCATGTCAAAGTTTATCGTGCGACTTTAAAGCATCTGTTAACTTTAACAGCATAAATGAAATCATCACTGAATATGGCCTCACAAGGCTTTTTTTTTTTAATGTTTAAGCCATTCTTGTCTATACCCCCTTGTCATTAACTGGTAAATCAGTAATTTATTTCCTATTAGAATTTATATAGTTTGCAGCAATTAAGAAGAAAAGCATAATTGCTGACAAACCCAGGGCACTATTTAAATCACTTCCTTGTTGACAACATATTTCTCCTTCCTAAAACTGAATGTCACTGAAATCTGATTTGTACAGAACCCTTGTGGACTCATCATTCAAATGTACTGCACCTGTCACCTGTGTGCTAGCATTCTGCTAAGGATCAATTTACATAACCTCATTTAATGGTTCATAAATCATACCCATTAAGCCCAGCTAACAGGAACCAAGGGTTCTAATTTATGCTGCCTTTCATAGCAGAAAATTGGGAGGCTGGAGCCTGTGGATAAAGAACCCAGGTCTTGCCTTTGATTGTTGATTGTGATGGTAAATGTATGGATGATGAGAACAGATTTTCACTTTATTGATTTCCTGCCAAAGCACAGCATGCTTTATTGTGAAAGGGGGCCTTTTGGCAGCAGTGCTAAAAGTGGCAGTTGTTTAGGAGCCCTTTGCCAAGATGACATCTAAGACAATACTGAGTGGTAAATACTAAAATAATATCAAGCTGAAATGTTAATTTTTAAAAAGAAACCTCCCAAATGTTCATAAAATCAATGATGTTTTCTACCCCAGAGCACCTAACTAACAAACATGAAGCCAGGTGATTACTGTGGGGTATTTATTTTTTTTTTTTAATTTATTCTTCTTAAATTCTTTATTCTATTATAAATTATTCATGGTATTTCAGTCAAAGTAATGCAGATGTTGAAACCCACTGTAGAGTGACAGTTCAGCCAGAGTTGTGAGCTGGGCCTGTCTTGAGCTTTGTACTCTGATCCTTCCTTTGATTAAATACCTGGAAATAGCTTTTTCTGTCATTTGATTTTCCATTTTTAAGTTCTATTATTTAGTAGGTGGCTGCGTGCCTTAGCTAGTGTATTGCCAAATGGCATATGCGTATGCATAGGCATACAGCAGTCTTCCCACATGAGTTTAGGCAGGGTCTCAATATACCAAAAATAGTCTTGGTATTACTTTCTAAAATGAAACAAACTGTGCTGGTTTGTTCCCGTTGCCTCGTTTAAATTGCACCCCTTCATATCAACTCACTCTCTAAATTTCTGCTTAAGAGTAAGAAACCCTACTTTTCTTTATCTTCACTTAGGACAGACTGATTCTCAACAACTGGTAATTTAATCACTTACTCCTGCAGATGGACAACCAACTTTGTAGGGCTGAGATTACAGTTTGTGTCTTCTGCCAGCCCTGATACTGATTTGATAAGACAAACAACATGCTTGGGCTTTTTCTTCTTTTCTAGCTATGCTTTAGGAATTAAGAGCTTTATCTTGGAAGATGGTCATTGTGGTCTGGGAAAACACTGAAGCTACTGAACAGCTTTGATAAACAGCAAGATAACTTGCTCAGAAAGAAAACACAACCCATTGGGTGGGACATTAGCTGGGCTGGGAAACTTCCGATTGAGGTACACCATAGATTTCTCTTCTGAACTGGAGAAATTAACTAGAATCCTATTCACAAAATGCACTTATTTTGTTCAGTAAATTTATTATATAAAATACATAGTCAAAAGAGGAGTTATTAAAACCCTACTACTTGCCTTCCTCTCCCATTGTCCTGTCAAGCTGAGCTGCAGAATCCTGTCTTTTTATGTGCTGCTTTCATCTGGTGGCTATCTATCACAGCTCTGCAGGATGGAGAGAGCTCTCCAAGCCCAGAACAAGTATTCTGGTACTTTGAGGTGTATTTTCTAAGTCCTCAGCTGGGATAGAACACAGATAAAAATCTCAGATAGTGTATCAAAATCCTCTGCTTACTCCTGTATGTTACGAAATGCACTGTATTCTTTCCTGTCCGTGTTTGTGCAGACCTTTGTCTTACAAGTGTACTCTGTGAGATCTATATGAACAAGATCCAGGAATGACAGACAGGGGAACACTTCATAGGTCCTGATAGGTCTTAGTAGTAATGGAGTAGTTTACCTCTATTGAGATGGATATACTTGGCATCCTAGCACTTATAAAACCAGAAAAACAGAAAATTAGGTGGATGTTAGACACCTTCATGGACAAGGATTTTGAGGATTTTAATCTTGGGCTTTGAGGGAGTAACAGCTGTCCCTTCAACAGCTATGATCTTAGATCAACCTGGATCTTCAAGCTCCAAGAGTAAGTTTTGGTGAATATTACTTGGGCAGATTTACACATTGCCACTGTGAGCTTCCTCACCTCCTCCCTTTCCTGCAGGTAACTAAGTCTGTAGCAAAACGGCAAAATGAGCATGTGGCTGTACCTCAGCCATTCTAGTTCCCGGCTTTGCATATTGACTTTGTGGCTGTTGGTGTTTGCACTGAGACTGTAGTATGAAGTGGAGCAGCTGGGAAATGAGCACACATTTGATCCAAACCTCTCTCTTTCTGCAATGGTGGCAGCAACTTCTGGCAAAGGAGAAGAGAGAATAGATGGGACAAGCAATGTCTTAAACTACCACAGTTGCTTACTGTTCTGTACAAAGTGGATCCCTCAGCCTCCATCTCACTTTAAGTTCGCAAAATAGAGAGTGCCGTAGGAACTAGATACATTTAAAAGGATACGAGCAATTAAGACCGCATTAATAGCATAGATTTCTTCTCTCAGTAGCAGCATATATTTAAGTGCTTTGCAGTATTAAAGCCTGATTGTTAATTGTTTTGTAGACTGCAGTCCTACATTGGTTTCTTTGTCTCATGAACTCTAATATTATTTTTTAGATATGGAAACTGTTGAATACCCTCCAGTTATTCTAATGCACCTGAGTCCTGGGTTCAGACATCCTTACTTGGCCTTCACTTAAACAGAAGTGAAGCCCTACTGAAGAGAGGGAAGGATTTGTAATCTCAGCCTACATGCTAGTAGGTTCATGTCACTGTACTAAATTCTCATTTGTGACATAAATAATATCTCAGTTCAAGATCCCAGAGGTGAAGGGTTTTAAACTCAAGCTTAGCTCTACAAAAAAAATACTTTGCTGCTGGAATTCTGCTATTCAATTTCAAGGTCCTATTAATTGAAACAAAACAAACACAAAAGCACAGCCCACAAAATACTATTCTGGCTGGTTTTTGTATGAGCATTATTTATTTTTCAGATGCAGGAGTGAGCTGAAGTTTATTGAAGGAAGCATCTCTGCAGGTGCCTGGGGATGTCACTGGCAAATCTTACTGATCTGCTTTAAGGTGTAACTACACACAGATGTTCCCACACCTCTCTCACAAAGGTTACTGCTGCTGTAGTAACAAAGCAGAAAAGATCATGTAACTACATTTTAAGTTCACTGTACGAAATGCTGTCTTTGTCCTCCTTTCCTGTGGAGGTCATAGCAAAGCAATGGAGATAATACCTCAGGAGGCCTGACTGTCACAAATATGGTTTTTGGAATCCATAGTTTCTGCGATAACTTTGTTTATTTAAATGAAATCTCAGTTGTTTTGTTTTAATAAGGACTAAAGCAGATCAAGACCAATTCTAATCTCTACAGAACGTTTCTTCCCAGGTACTATTTCTTCAAGGCTTATGCACACAGTTATAATAATGGATTGCATTAAAGCCCACTGACATAAGTAGATCCACAACTTACATAAACTTTATTCAAATCAACAGGACTCTGTGACTTGCAGTAGGCTGCAGTTTATCTCCACAAGTGGAACAAAGCTGATGAGAGAGACTGTAGCCACCATTTACGACAATCATGTTTCTACATTTATCTTCAAGGCAGGCAAGGCTTCACTACAGCATTCCCATGTAATGTCAGGGGCATTAATGGGTATATCCCATGGTGCATAAGACTACTCAAGAGCACAGCAAATATGTGGTCTGAATGTTCAAGGTATACTGTACCACTGGACCTACCCATGTCTGTATAAACCTATTTCAGTCAGTATGAGAGTGCTGGGATACTGGAATGGGTTGCCCGGAGAAGCTGTGGATGCCCCATCCCTGGAAGTGTTCAAGGCCAGATTAGATGGAGCTTTGAGCAACCTGATCTAGTGGAAGTTGTCCCTGCCCATGACTGGTGGGTTGGAAGTTGGTGATCTTTTTGGTGCCTTCCATCCCAAACCATTCTATGGTTTATTCTACGATTTTTTGAAAAGAAAGCTAATTTATTGGAGGTATTTAGCTGTGTCATTCAGAGTTACCATATCTCTTACTTTTTCTTTTGCTTGTCTTTGGAATGCAGGCAGATATCCAAGACATTTAGGGCTCTGACAGAGTTATTGCTGACACATTAAAATTAGGGAGCTAATACTACTCTAGTGGGTCTTGAACTCTCCGAGGCAGAGTTGTCCAGTATGCTTATAAATCAGCCTGTGAAAAGTTCACATCCTCAGACTGGTATGTTATAGGTAACACAAATTATTAATAGTTTGATCTACCCAGTGACTTGTGGTGGGTACACCTGATGGCATTTGCCAGCATAATCAGAAATTAATCTTATCAGCAGAAACCAGGTATAACTTAATTGAAAATTATAGATAATCCAAGTACAAAACTGGTGTAAATGGAATAAGGCAATTCTACAAATAGAAGACACTATGTAAAGCAGCATGAAAAATCCAATATCTGACCTATTTTTTACTTTTAATGAAGGTTAAATTAAACAGGCTACACAATATTTTTGAGTCAAGTTGGGAGCAAAAGTACAAACTCTGGTCCAGATCTAACATGATCTTAACTTAATTAAACTTTACAGGGTATAAGTATGATCATACTCAAATGCTGTCTCTTAAATGCAGAGATCATTGTACTTGCAAAACTATGGCCAACTATACCCTTTCAGCCATGATCCTGTTGATACAGTACTTCATTCTTAATTGAGAAATGTCCCAAGATTATCCTGAGAACATAAAAAGTCTCAACTTAAACACAATATTCCAGGAAAATCCCAGTGACACATACTAGCAGACATCCTATATGGGCTCTTGTCTTGCAACCTTTCTAGTCCACAGGACAACTCTGTGTGGCATACTGAAAATGGACTGAACAATTTCGCTAGTGTTTAGTATTTTTTAAACATTGGAATTAAAAGAATCACAAGTTATTCTAATATTGATTCAACTCTGTTTCTTAAGAGGGAAATAAATTTACTTTTTGAAGTCACAGAAGCATAAATAATATGAGGGGGTTTAGCTTTTTTTTTCTAAAGGTTAAAAAGATTTGTGTAATTGCTTTGTCTATCCTTCTGCTGCTCTTCACTCCCCTTAGTACTTCCTCAATATGTAGTCGAATTTCAGTGACATTATTCAGAAAGGTTGGAATTCTTTAAAGAGAGATTTCATATTCAAGCTGAATAAGAGACACATGAAAGTAGGCAGCTGGGCAGGGGTATAAAATTAAAATGTTCCCATTGCCAGTAAGATTGTAGTACAACATCAGCCATGAAGCCACAAGACATGAAGGCTAACATAGGAGAGACACCGTAAAGCCAGGTCCCCTAATTCTGATACTCACAGAACTATTCCTTTCTCTGAGGCTTTTACATTCAAGTCAAATAATCTACAAACTAAGAAATGTGCTGACTTGGTTTTAAAAGAAATCCAAGAGGCTTTTTCCTAGTATCTTATCTCTTTCTTTTTAAGATTTTCTAGCCTCCCAATTATAGTGCCTAAATTAATAAGTATCTGAATGCAGCTATTTGTGTGATTACTCAAACTACACTGATGGAGTTAGTGTGCAAACTCCATTCCAATAAAAGTAGGTTACTCCTTTCATAAGAGATGGAAAGATGTAAGTTAGATTAATTTCAGTAGTGGGTAAGTCCCTTTAGAAATATGACTTAAAATAATTCTGAGATACCTGAGAGGGGAAAAAGTCTATTCATCTTCATAAGAAATACAGGCTGGGTGCAGTAAGCTCTTGTGTTAACTGCATTTCAGAATAGCTTCACATGTTAAACATATTTGTGCATCTGTAAACATAAATCCTGTAGAGTGTAGTTAGATATTCTTTACTGGCCCACTACTGCAGTTGCTACTTCAACTGCTGGGTCTTACACATGATAAATTGCGAAAAGAAATTAAATGCCTAGCCGTGTGAGATAACAACTACCTGTAGTTCCTATTGACTTCAGTATCTTTTAGAAATAGTCTTTAAGAACCGTTTAAGAATTGAGATAAAGGTTTATCATGGACCTCTGCTCTCTTCCTCCCTAAATAGAATAAAAAAAAAAACAAACCCAAAACCAGAAGGTAGATTTGTCTCAGAAGTATCAGTAGCTTTATCATGCACATGGTACCTTTAGACTGGTTTGAAACACTCTTCATGTGACCTACAAGATCAATATCGATCACAGTGCGCATTAATGGTGGAGCTTCCTCATTATATGCTCTCTCTAAACAAATCAAATTCTTAACATTCTTTCAGTGTATTTTTATTTAATTTTCTTTAATTCGGTTTGGTTTGTATACTTGGGAGCAGGGATTAGATTTTTTCTTGTTGGGTTTTTTTTTTACAATTTGAAGGATTTTAATTCAGCTAATTCAATTGCCAAAGTGTAGAAAAAGCTCAGACTGTCATGGGCCCTATCCATTCATGGTGGAACTGCAGGATACAGCAGAATTACACCGCCGATGAATTTTGCTCATTGTGTTTCTTCCACTTAAATTTAATCAACCCTTTCTGAATCTCTTTCATTTCAATGGCATTACATGAAACAACTCAATGTGATACAATTGTTGAAATTGCATTGATTCCTCTGGAGATCAGGTATCAACACAAGTCTGTAAGATCTCATCTCCTTTAAGATTACTAAAATAATTGCATTTTTATTTAATGCTTTTAGGCTTTTAGGTAATAAAATATCTAAATGAATTTATATGTTAAAGCCGGAGTTAAATTGTATGAACTCAGTATTATATTATTGCTGTTTGTACCAGTATCACTGAGAACTGAATCAAAGCTTTTCTTTGCCAACTGTGAATGATTGCACTTATGAAATAAAATGTACTCATTTAGATTCCAAATCATTATTATATAAAATTCTGACAACTTATTTTGATACGTTTGATGAATTAGGAATATTTATTTGGATATAATTTTAAAGTAAATTGAGAATACTAAAAAAAATTATACACTTCCATCTAGGGAGAAAATGTTGTGCTTCTAAGGACATTAAAGAATTCACATTAAAAGTTTGGTTGGTAATAGACACTTAACAGTAACATATAAAAGGGATCACTATAAATATCTGCTGCAGTTGCAAAGAACTCCTTTTGTCACTGTCAGCTTCTGAGGCAGAAAAAAATTATTCTGCGGTTCTTCCAACTGATGATATCAAAGCACTGTGCAAACATTAGTGCTGAAATCAACAGTTAGAGCAATTTGCTCAGTATAAATCCAAGGTTATTTCTCATTCTTCCCCTTTTCTTTCAAGCATGTTACGGCAACCATCTGCTTCAAAGGTGCCAGGTCAATAATTAAATATGTCTTCAAAATGGAGACACTAGTCAGGTTATTTCTGCTTGTTCTGAGTTCCCTATTTTTTTTTCATCCTGACCTCACATAATGTTTGTGTTGAAGAAGATGCTTTTTCCTCTAAAACAGACCCCCAAGGGTACTTCATCTTTGCGACCTAACTCCAGGAAGTCTTATAGTTGAGGGATCTGAGCTAAGGAGGTTTCTCCTGTGTCCCAACAACAGGTTTCAACAGGTGAGTCAGGAAGGTGCCTTCTCTTCACATTCTTCTTCTTGGGAGCTTAGGAAGGTGTCCACTGGCTGGTTGATCCCTGAAAATACTTTCCTCAGTATTTGACTCTCTCCTGAACATGGAAAACCTCCAGTGTCCCCTCAGAGCTGAAAGTTTGCAAGGAGTAACCTTGGAATGAGTTCTTCAAGAACCTGGAAGGGTCTGGACTTTTGACTGCTGCTTGTTAAAGACAAGAGTACACATACTGCAACACACACACATATATATATTTATATTCATCATTTTCAGCATCTGAATAGCCCCATTGATTTCGGTGGAACTATTCAAATTTGAAAAGTATTCATAACTGCACAATCAGTGACCTAAAAGTGATTTTCATGCCTTTGTCCCTTCTAGCTTGAACTTCCCCTTAAACTAGACTAACAGACTCTCAAGTAACCTTGTCAATATTAAGGCAGGCCTTAACATTGTGAAAGATTAATAGAAAGTGCTCAGTTTCGTGACTTTTTTTTTTTTTATGAAATTAATTTGAATTTGAATTTACATTTTTTTAATTGCTTCAGGGATTGGCTCTGTGTATGTGTCTGTGTATAAAATTGGCCAATGCCAGCAATCTTTTTAAAATATTCATATGGACTATTGTAAAATATACACTTTGTAAAATATTCATATGTTCACTATATTTTCTTCTTTCCAGATACACTTTTTAAAACTTAGCTACATTGTGATAATAATAAAATAAATACTATGTTCCTAAAATAACTCTTCAACTGCAGAACAGATAGGAAACCCGTTCTTCTTGCAGTGAGCAACAGTGTACTTTCCAGCAACCGCCAAACATTATGAAAATGGTTTCATTTACTTCCAGAATTTGCCAAAAACAGATGATGACTGAAACTGGTAATGACTATTTTCTATTCTCTATCCCTAAGTAATTGACCATTAATTATAATATCAATAGGCTGTGGATAAGTAAAGCAGACACATGTTAGGGCTACATTTCATTTGTAACTGTTTTGTATATATCATAAATCTCTAATATTGGGCTATTGTCACACATGATGAATTATTGTAAGCATGTCAGCACATAGTGGAAGTCAAGTACATTCAAATACTACTCAGTCAGAATTGAATTTGGCATGATAGTCTCATAAAAGGGGACTCAATTGAGAGTTTCCACTTGCCTGCTCTAAACTTGTCACTTGTAGGTGCTAAAGAGCTTGTTGTGTTGGTTTAATTAGTCAACAAATCGGTCCTTACTTGATTGCGTGGTCGTATCACATATGTTAACACTTCAGTGTTTGATGGAGATATTAACAAGTGACAAGAGTCTCTTGGTCTATGGACTTTAAAGAAGAGAAGCTCTTCTATATTATTTCATTTGGTCCTGCCAATATTTATTAGATCATGCAGGCTGCAGGCTGCCAGCAAGAGAAAGACAACACAAACATTTTTCAGGGTTATGCTCATCTGTATCCCAAAGAAGGGTCACTAAACAATCAATAGTAGAAGAATATAAGTAAGATGAGTGTTTTCTACCACAGCTTAGAAATTCATTATTTGATACAGTTTGCTGCAGACCTCCTTGGAGCTTTTTTCACTTAAAGATAATTTATGACAAGAACAGAGAGGTTCTTGAAAATGCTATAGCAACTGGAGCTGAATGATGCCACTCTGGCACTAGATGCATAGTCACCAGAGGCCAGTAAAAAGGAAGTTTGCATTTGTATGAAGAACTGTATTAGTTAAGCATTCATCAGTGTTGTATAAAATATTCATATTACTTGTTGGTGGAAGATTAAACAAAAAAACTTCAATAATTAAAATGGCTTATTCCCAGGAGTGGGGGGTAGGGAAAAAGTTGGTCCTCTGCAAGTTTGCAAAAAGGCTGGTCTATTCACTTTTTGTATGGCAGCAAACAAAAGAGAAGTGCATACTTTATAGGCTCCAATTGTTTGACCACCATTCTGTTATAGCTTTTATCTGTGCTTTACCAGTAATCTGGTCTCCAAGGCATGTGCTGGAGTAAAGTGAAATATATCACATACAGAAAATCTCCTTAATAAGTTTTGGCAAGTCTCTTGCAAGAAAAAGCCATTTAAAACATTTTGATAGGTGCCAGAAATGCTATCAGTCATAAATATTGACAAACTCGTCTTGGCAGTATGTGAAGAATTATAATGACAGAGGATCTCTTTAAGCTTGTCATTATAATAGTGTTATAGCTAATTTTGGTTTGGTTTCTTTTTTTTGTTGGAAAGCAAGTGGACAATTTGTGTAATTCCCTTTAGAGGAAAACAAATAATGATTCATATACATAAAACCTCATTGCTTCCATCTTCATCAAAATGTTACATATTACCTATTTCTTAATTTTCACAATAATAGTCAAGCTGAATTATTCCTTCCTTTTGATGGATAGAGTGATCCTCAAAAGTCAGGGTCTGCTCAAGACAGCTGTCTTCAATCACCCTGAATTTTTCACTGTGCTTTTACAGTTTTTGTGTAATGTTACTGGTACAGGAAAATTCACAAAACCAAGTTAAAACATTTGTAATAGACTTGCTCATTAATAACCAATGATAGAACAACATTTTTTAAAACAAAGGCAGAGAAGCTTCTTGCCTGAATTTCTCTATGCACCATTGTGCACAAATGTTAGGTGTGTTTGAAAGCTTGAGCATATATATATTGCATATAAAATGAATTTTGTAAAAACGATGAATAATTTGTTAATAACAAACATGCATAGATTTTAGAAATGCAAATGCTCATGTTGTAATCTTTTCAGCTGCACTGAGGCACTTCACTCATAGAGATCATTTATGCATACACCTATGTGTAGACACACATTTTTGTGAAAACACTAAAATAATTTACTAAGAATCATATAAATGTAATGGCTGTTCTAAACTGATTTTTATTTATGTGCATAGATTCTTGCCAAGTATTTTTATCTGTGGTTCTCAGATGTAATCTGTATTAGTTTGAATTGTTTTAATTAGTTTGAAAGTATTGTTCACTTCTTATTCAAGTATCTGGAGTTAATTGCCTTATATTGTTATAATTTTTATTGCAATAACAATGAAGATGCCAAGTAGGAATTTACTGCCTAGATATTCTGGAAACATCACAAATTTAGAACAAAACATGATTTTGCTTTTGTCTCAGCAATATTTACCCTTTATTATAGTGTAGTATTTTTTATGGTGTATAGTCATATTCTGTATGCTGGAATACGGATTCTAAATTTCCAGACCTTTCAAATTATCCCTGCCCTGGACAACAGACCACACCTTTAAGAGATGTTCAAATAAGAATCTTTGCTCAGATTCCCAAAGTCTCTCAGAGAGTTTGCAACTGTGCCAGTCCTTTAAATTGTTGGGGAGATTCTGTGAATTACTAAGTATCATTAATTTTTATTGATTGCAGTGAACAGGGGAAAATGAAAAATAAATAAAACTGGAGACTTCAAAATGTATTTGAAGTCTTTCCAAGTGAGGGTTTCCAATGTCTTGAATTGGTGACCATTCTGGATTTGTTATGAGTAAATTTGCCTACATGTTTCTGGAAGAAACTCTCTCCCTGTGCACTTGTTCAAAATTTCCTTCATTGCTTGTTAATTGAAAATACTTTTTTTATTATTATTATTATGAAATGCTGGTTTACTCTAACACCTTATCAATGCCTTCTCTTTCTCTGTCTTTTTTTTTTTAATCAGATCTGTTTGATTACTTTGACTACAAGATATTATTTTGGTTGTGCAGCAGCACTACCCAAATTCCACGCCCCCTGCACAGAGCTGAATGACTTTCCCAGTGCCACCATCATGCCTGCCAGCTGTCCTTCCTAAAGCTGAAACCAGAGGCTATTGAGGTAAGGCTAGGATGACAGTCCAGACAAGCAATGCCCACCCCACAAGTATTGAGGAGCTCCTGTTAGACCCCTCCAAAGCTGCCTCTTTTCCACATTGAACAAGCCCCCAACCCACAGCCTCTTCTTATAGGGCAACCCCTGTAATCCAAATCCTGACCATCTTAGTGGTAGTTTACTTGAACTCCCTCCAGCTGATGATTACTTTTCTTGTTATTGGTGCTCCCAAAACTGGACAAAGAATTGAGATGTGGTGTCCTGGAGCTGAGGAGGATAATCACTCCTCTCTGACTACTGTCTGTGCTCCTGTGACTACTGCCCTGGATTCTGTTGTGCAGGGACACACTGCAAGCTCATGTTCAGCCCATTGCCCATCAAGACCACCAGCTCCCGTGGGGAGCAGAGCTGCTCCCCAGCCTGGCAGCCCCCAGCCTGTACTTGTTGCAAGGGGCTATTCCTTCCCAAAGGCAGGACTTTGCATTTGTCTTTGTTGAATTTCACAAAGTTCCCATTGGCCTGTTCCTCCAGTCCATTCTGGGTCCCTTTGGCTGGCAGCTCTGCCCTGAAGTGCATCAACTGATCCCACCTGTTTGGTATCGGCTCACACCTTCTGAAAGTGCACTTTGCCATCTGCCTCAGGTCATTGATAAAGGTGGTTAACAAGACAGGTCTGGTGACAGATTACGATTGTAGTCCTTTTGTTAGCAGCCTCGAGGTAGTGTGATTCATTAATCACTCCCTTTGGAGCCTCATCATCCAACCAGTTATTTACTCTTCCATTTGTCCAACAATCGAGACCATAACATTGCACCTTGGACAGAAGAATATTTTAGAGATTATTCAAAGCCTCACTAAAGGCTAGGTAAATGACATCCACTGCACTCCCCTCATCCACAGTTTTACTCCTTTCATCATAGGAAACAATTGGCAAAAGCATGATTTCATCTACTGACTCTCCAACCACCAGCTTCTTCATACACCCATAAATGCATTCAAAAAGGACTCATTCTGTGATTGTCCTGGAGACTGAAACAAGACCTGTGCTTTCCCAGATTGCCCCTTTGGCCTGTTTTGAAGATGGGTGTAGCATTTGCCCTTCTTTAGTTATCATGGACCTCCCCCGATCTCCATGACCTTTCAAAGATGACAGAGTGGCCTTACTGTGATACTGGCTATAATATAGATTCTAACAAAGATAAGAGGGATCGTGCCCTAAAAGCTTTGAAAAAATATGAACTTTTTGCTGTTCAAGCCACAATTGCATTCTAGGAAATAATAAATAGTTTCAGTGTAGGGAATTAGTTCAACAGGACAATTTGGGTGATTGTCATCATCCTGTCAACAGCCTGGAAGAAGCCCTTTCAATAGCCTGGAAACAGCCTTTTATAAAGAGTGGAATTATATGGAAAGCGTTAAAGAGAGTCTCTTTCTGAATGCTTTTTACTCTGCCTCTCTGGATTCTTCTTTACATATGTTCATTGAAACACTGAAGTGAGTTTTTTTCACTATTGAACCAGTGCTGTTATAAGAGGATGAATCCCATCCCCTTTTGACTCATACATTATCAATATAGCTATTAGGTATGCATTGACTGAAACATGTGCATCTCTATTAGGACCAGCTCTTTCTTGCATAGAGAGATGCCTCATCACAGCATACAGATGTATATGCATAGTCATTCTTCAGATTAGCCACAGCCACATCTTTGTAAAATGCTTAATTACCAGAACACAAAACACAGATTACATTTCCTCCCCTAATCAACTTCAAAATGCAGTCGATTCTGCCTTGGGGCTGGAAGATCAATGTGATGACATCTTGAGATCTCTTCCAGCCCTATTAGCCTTGTAATAAACAGGAAACAAATAAATCCAATTGCCATCTACCTGTGTTTGTATTTCCTGTATTGCCAAACATGAATGAGAAAAGTGATACTTAGATGTTGCTATTGAATTGTCTTTAACTATATGAAAGTCAACCCAAGATGATAAATGGATTGTTATTTGAAGAAAGTAGTGTCGGCAATGCAATAGTACTTAACCACCCTTAAGTCCTTAGAGAAAATGTATATTTTGAAAGATAAAAAGATGACAGTGGTATCCCTCCAGCCATGTTCTTACAAAACCAAACAAAACAAACTGAAAAGAAACACCAAAATCATTGCTTTAGACACGAGCAGGGAATGCATTGTCTTTTCAAGGGAAGCTGTTGTCTAATATCAAGTGTTTGAGTCTAACTGGACATTAATATTATATGCATATCATGAGTGCTATTAAGCTAAATATTAAATGCACAGTTTGCACAGTGTGGGTCTCAATTATCTTATAATCTCTGGAATTCCTGCAAAAGGACCCTAAATGACTGGCAGCTCAGGTGCCTCACTTTTAGGCAGATATTATTTCTGTCTTTAGAAATAATGTATAGCTCATTGATGTTCTAAGATGAGATGCTGAGCAGTAAACCGAAATGTATTGAGGCACAAATATATATCCTGTTCTGATACATCTGCTAAAGTGTTGGTTACCTCTGACATGGGAACTGCAGTAGTAAACCCTGCTATAGATGTAGCCCAGAGAGCTTGAAGCAACAATCCTAAAAATACTGTAGTTATTTCAGGTTGTCTGTTGCAGCCCTTAATGACACAGATGTAATTGCAGAACAAAATGTATTGATTTCTACTCAAGTTTGTAAAATGGGAATCATATATTATTAAAAGAATAAGAAACAGCGATAATAATCCTTAATGCTTGTGTTGGGGTGCTTTCCACATATGGCTTGTTCATCACCTATACCAGCATACACCTCAGTTCCTACATGCAAAGTACAGGGACTCAAAGTGTCATCTGCTGAGCAGTTTTTGAAAGGTCTGTATGTGATCCACTAAGTGTCAGGGCACTGCACGCAGGAGCACCCTCACAAGATGTGACACACAGTGGGCTTCTCTGATCCACTCTTGGTTCATGTGGAGTTTCCCACCAGCCAAGTCCTGGTCTGGCTGGTAAAGGAACTCAGCAGGAGCCCTACCAACAAGCAGGGCCCTTGCCCAGATGCCATGGCGTGGAGACAGTTGGCAGATCCTCTCTTTCTTTACCTCAAAGTGACTTCTAGTATGTGTTCAGCTTTGTAATAAATAACGCATTATCTGTGTGAAACTGAGAAAGTGATGGAGCTACCTACAGATGACTTCAGTTCAAATTCAGATCAGTGCTAAATCTAATAAATGTATGAAATCTGATAAATGTAAATACATAGGGAGTTCACCTGCAAGGGATCCCACAAAATGAAAAGACACCATTTATTGTATGTCAAGTTTATTTTGCAACAGCCACACACTGATTATGTTTCAGTTACAAGTACTAAAATGTCCTTTGGCTAGTTTCAGATTCTATTTGGTTTCAAATGCTGCCAAAACAGGAAGAAACTGTATCCAGTTTAGGACATGTTTCAAGTTTCTGTATGTACACAATAGAATGCTAGTACAGTCTGGAGTCAAGAGTCACATAGGCTTTAAGGAGATGTGTGAACAATAGGTCTATTGCTTAGTGGCCACTTTTGTTTTGCCAGAAAAGAATAGACCTGCACATACACCCAAGTTTTCCATCAAAGTGAGGGCATGAACGGCTGTCCTACTTTGTTGAATATGTTAAAGACTGAAGTTAATGGGTAATTTGTAATTAATTTCATGATCCTTACTAAGTTCAAGATGCCTCACAGCACTTGCTCTGGCAGTCAAAGGTAGCATTTCTAGCTAAGTACTTCCAACTGATTTCAACCAATTGTTTAGTCACAATAACATATTTCAACTATTGATGTGTGTGTGGTGAAGTGTTAAAAATAATTCTTAGTGAACTCTAAATGTTGGCAGAGCCACTGCAGGAGATTATTGTGAACTTCAATTTCAGACCATTTGAGTTATAAAGTGATTTCAGATTTCTTACCCTTTAAAAGCTAAGCATCTTCTCAGTACTGAATAGCATATGTGAGCTGTAAGATCTATATTAAAACATCAGGAAAAGATCTTAATGACACATTTTATTGATTTTAAGCTCCTTTTATGGCTCCTTAGACTGTACTCCAGAGAAAAGACTAGCCTGCAGAAGGACCAGGAGGTTCAGGAATACTTGGATTCAGTGGTCCAAAGTCTTTCAGATAGGATCTCAGTATCTGTCTCTTCTAGCAACCCTGGGCATTGCTTGAGTCTGTAATGCCAGAATAAATCCCAGTAGACGAAGCTCAGCTACTGCGTGTTTGTGTGAGACTTGAGGAATGGTGAGTCATCTCTGGATTTACAGCAAAGCATCAATATATGTATACATGCAGATGCAAACAAGGTATATATGGTAAAATATGGAACTGTGATCATTTATTATGCTTCTATGATCACTGCACTTACCTCTTACATTTCCATCTCCTGAGCAGCCCTTGATTGCCACAAAAAAAAAGACAAACTTCCAGAAAAATATTCTCATCTGAAAATTAAAATATCTTCTCTCTAATCATTTCTGCAGTGAGAGAGAGTATTGCACCACGAGAAAGGATGGCAAGACCCAGGAGGATAAAATCCTAGCAGGCCTGGTAAGACTGAACATCAAAGTTGAATATCTTTGTCTAAATACTTACGGTCACTTTTAACAGTTCCATCTCCCTGTAACAGCAGCTGTTCTAAAAGTAATTAAATCAACTTGACACTAAATATAGCCCTAAAAATGTTTAAAGGCTTTCTAAAATAATTTTGAGGGGTTTTTATCTGCTGGAAATTAGAAATTACTTCAATTAATACCAAAATATACTCCACTGAGGCTATAAATATATCCATATATATTTAGGCTATATGTGTATAGGGTCTATATATATTTAGGCTATATATATTTAGGCTATGTATATTTATATATATGCACATGTATATACACAGAAGAGTTTACAAGAATTTTTACAGAAGAATGTCACATCTTTAAAGGGCAGTAAACAATGTAAGGGTTTTGAATCATGGCCATTAAAAATAACCCTCTTGGCAAGCATTTCCTTTTTTCCCTTGTAGTTAAAGCTTACAAACCAAAATTGTGGTGGATCTAATCCTGGATAGATTGCCATTGCAGTATCTTAACCCTGGAGTACCTGACAGTGCAGTACCTTGTCCCAGTAACATTAAAAAGTAAAAAGTCCCAAGTAGATATGGAACTTGCTCTAGGTCCTGTAAACACCCCTGATACCAACCACTAAAGATGTGTAGCATTCTTACTTGCTTTTATTCACTGTAAGGGCTAGAAATATCTACACTTCAAGCATGGCAAAGCAGATAGTCCCCTCTCCTGGAAGTGTCTTCCTGCCAGCTGACCTTATGCTAGGTACATTCCTTTCATCACAAGACTGCCATGCACTACAAGAGAGCAAGAGGGGAAAAAAATATATAATGACATTTACAAGGGGGAAAAGAGCATACGTTAAAAGCCAAGATATTTTTTAAAAACCTCTCAAGGCCCATATGGCTATGCTATTACTCTAACACTGAATAGAGCAGGAAACAATATATAAAAACATCACTTTAAACCTGTAGTTAGTGTATTAGGGCCTGAACCAATGCCAAGGAAAGACAATAGGGAGAGTTTCTATCAAATGCTGAATGCCCTCTGAGTCCATCAAAGGGATTACAGGCCATTTGATGAACCCGTGTCATCCTGTGCCGGACCATACTAATCTTATTGTGCCATTTAAATTATAGTAAACATGGCAGCTGATGCAAATATATATAGGACTTTTTTTTTTTTTCAAATCCTAAAGGTCTTATTGAAGGAGGTCTAAAACTTCCCCCTCTTCTTGCATATCTTAGTATCACAACTTACTGAAACATTTAACGGACTTCAGAATTTCTTCATGCAAAGTCTACATCAATTCCCTTACATAGTTAATAAAACCAAAATCAGCCAAATCAAATAGGATACTTGATTCTTCCTTCACAGAAAATATTTTATCCATTAATGAAAGCTTGTCTTATATAAAGGAATTCAATTTTTTTTTTTGATTGGCATTAGACTCACAGACAGACAGAAATAAGCTGCCATTCTTCCATTTGATAGCCAGACGCTGCCAGTTGTTGCTAGGGCAGTCATGCTGTTAAATTAGGTCTAATGAACGAGTAATTGCTTTAGGTATACTGAACCATTTCAAAGAAAACAAGGATTCTAATTGATTTGCAATTTGTTTGGCACATTGCATTGTCTGGGGCTATTGATTAGTCTTCTGGATTTCACACTGCATGTGTTTCCCTTTATTAAGCGAATAACAGGTTACTGATTACTTTCCTTCTGGGTTTAATGTAGCGGTTAATGTCTACTTTGTTCTTGTGTCATGTCACAGGCAAGGAAGGAATAATATGCAAGTGGGTGGCCCTTTGCTAAGAAACTCTCCTGCTGCTTTGAGCAGTGTACTCTAAGGCATGCTGAAAAGCAGATCAAGAGAAAGGGTTAGAATAGCAGGACTCACAAGTTATGGCCTGAGTCAAGCCAGACCCAGGCTAGAAACCTGGCTTTCCTTTGCTATCAAAGCACAACACAGTATGAAGCGGTTGGTGGTAGATTTGTTCTTGTTTGATTATATGTCCCTATATAAGGAAACATACTATAGTTTTACATGCCTTGGTTTATATACAGCAGCATCTTAAATAAGAAAGCTCACAACATGTTTATCTTTTTAGTGCAAGAGATTTACCCCATAGCATCCATATTCCAGAGAGCATGCCTTTGCACATTTTAAATGTCTTGATTTGCAAAAAAGTGAGTTAATTTAATTAACAGCTTTGTTCCTATCTTAGGATGACTTCTTTTAAGATAGTTAATGCGTATTAAAGTGTAATTAATTTTAAATTTCTTAACATTCTTAGCTAAAAATTGTAATCCTTAGTACATATTTAACAGGTATGAGGGTAAAATAAAACAGGCTTCATAGTTCTAAAACTGATCATGGCTCTGGAGATTATTTAGCTTTGTATTTTGTGCCTCTGTGTTGGAAGGCAATACAAATGAAATTAATATAGGCATTTAGATTTCTTACAGGGTCTCAGGAATCATGATGTTGTGCCCTTATTATGTGTCTTCCTTTCTCAAATGGATCAGCCATGTAACATTTATCTACCTGAAGATCTCTACATAAGCCTGGTCCAAAGCCTTTTGAAGGCAACAGTAAACCTCTCATTGATTTTCAGAAGCTTTTGCTGGTGAGCCTATCAACTTTCCTGATTCATTTCTTAAGAGCCCATTCGTCATTTCAACAAGAAACATAAGTTTCATTGCCACATGAGCCAGCATGCAGTGCTCTAAGAACCTTAAAGCTCCAGGTAGCACTGGTGGCACCAAGTTAGCAATCTCAGAAATCTAGACTTCACTCAATATGCCAGGATTTGAAATTTCTACTGCTGCAAAGGTATTTTTGCTAAGTTTTTATAAAGATTATTAGCAGTAAATTGCCTGCACACTATGATTTTTTTTTTCTAAAAAGGACTATGATAAATCTCTGAAATACAACATTGGTGATGCTCAAATTAGTCCAAAAATAAATTTAAAACTTGGTAGCTTATGACTTTCATGATCTAGAAGTTGCTGATTTCAAAGTATTTGCAGTGATACAAATACAGAGCAGCTGTGACTTAGCTTGCATTCATCCTGAATTTCAGGTCATCCTAAAGGTCCTAATTAAATCAGCTCCCCACTCTCAAATCCCTGTCAGGCCAAAATTCATAAAGCCCTTGAGCTTATAGCAAGAAACATAAGAAATAATAGAAACAATAGAAATGGAAAGAAAAATAACAACAGCCACAAAAATATTTTGGTATTATGTTTGGCAACCATTTGGCATGCACCAGGAATAGAATGTAGTCCTCTAAAAATGTTCTGTTCTGGTATGGCCTATGCAATTTGGTTTTGCTACCCTATTTACAAATGATGAACCATTGTATACTGAATGTATATATCAAACACCAGATGTATGCCAAGATAATTCTTACAACTCAGCAGATCACAGTCTATTTCTTTCCGTATTATATGGTCTTATGCCATCAGCATGCTGAAGCCATATAAAGTATGTACTTAGGTATATACTAATTTGGTAATTAAATATATTTTATATCATATGGGTGACATAATGTAGCTGTAAAGTAAGAGAAACCATAAAATTTTAATTCCCTTGTGTTTGTATTTTAAGTCTTATACACGGAGGGGGAAGTCTGGGATAATAGCAAGATGATCCAACCATTCAATTGTTGTGGTAGACCACTGGCTTAAAGCTAGCAAAATAAGGACATTGCAGAGATAGTGCAAGAGAGCTGAGACATTAATATCTCTCACTTTCCCAGCTTTTGATTCAGTAAGATAAACCCAAAAAAAGAACATTTTCAAGCAGGAGTGCTCACAGGGAAAGATATCGCTAGTTATTGAGAACTAAGATTAGCATCCAAGCATACTTCAATTGCAGCCTTTAAACTGGATTAGAGATTAGACTAAATGTGAGCAGTATAGAAGCAAGTATCCTAACATGATATGAATTGAACCTTCCTAAATGACATGTTACAGCCCATCATTTGGACCACAGTATGTGACTGGAGAAATTTAAGATGGCTTTAATGGCAATAATCTGAGCTAACCTCTTTCAATAAAGTATACACATAGAGGTAGATTGCTGTGTTAAAGTGATTAATTTCCTCCAATTCAGGGAAATCTATCTGCTATGCATGTGTATTGTCACTATGCAAGCTTAAGCTTTTCATTTCTTCTCTCTTCTTTGTTCCTACCTAGATCGAGATATGACATTTAATTCTCAACAAACTGTTGTGGAATGTGACAATAAAGCAATGATCAGAAATGAGTCTACTTTTCACTTTTAGTTTCAGGGCTTGCTGTGGAACAAAGGCCATGGGATTCATCATAACTAACAAATCCGTCACTGAGTAAACTCAACAGCCAACATGTTGTCAGTAAGATTATTATGTGGTTGGTCAGATCCTGTAAAATCTTTCTTTCTGCTTAATGTGGGGGTAAATTCTGTTTCCTAAACTTTCTAAATCTTCTTCTCTTGGGTTCAAATAGTCAAGTTTTATGCCTAGGTCCACAAAGTTGCATACACTGTGGGGTGGTCCAGTATTCTGGCCTCTTAGCATCCAGTAAAGAGCCCAGCTGCCAAAGGCCACACCTCCCATCCGACCATGTGAAGGGCTGTACAAAAGACGGATGCATGTGCCCAGATTTCACCTTGAAATGAGGTTTTCATGCACCCAGAGAAGGCATCAAGCCCAGCAAAAGACGTAATATAAATGCTTCTGTGGACAGTGTTCCACTTTTCTAAAAAGAATTAAAAATGTGCTAGGATGGAGAAAAGGAACGTGAGATGCATGATAACTGAGCCTGGCACTTACGTTAATAGCACAAGTTGAAGTCCTGAATTCCCTCCTTCCGAGGGTGTTTCTGTAGTTTATCCAACAGGCAACAAATAATTGAAGAACTAAAAGCCTCCTATTTTCTACTTAGTTAAGTTCCCTAATCTGTAGAAGCACCTGTGAAAATGTACAAACAGTGGACATTCATCTACAGAAACCAAATTCAAAGGCCAGCACCTATTTGAAGCTTTTTATCTCTGACACATACCTCCTGGTGAACCAGACTGGGAAGAACTGTCCCAGGGAGAAAAGCATTTGTGACCCAGTCTCCTATTTCAGTATCAGAAGCAACAAAAAGAAGCGTGTACCAATGCTTCAGCTACACAACACCTGGCTCAGTATGTTAATGTAAGTCCTTCTTCATTTGTGGGTGAAGCTGAAATGTGAGTTTGTGAGCTCTGCATCAGCCCTGACTAGCAGAGGTAAAATCACACTCTCCTGTGTAATGGACTCTGCCTCAAAGAAAATGCAGGCAGGATATATCTACCTTGTGGGCCACAGCAAAGCTCAGTTTACCGCTGCTGCTTGTTATTGACAACAGATTCTTCTTAGCATGATATAAACAGCAATCTAGACATGCACAGATTATTTCCAGCTAAAATTCAAGTCTCAATAGGCATTGAGTGCTTGTGGCTTTAGAAGCTTTGAGGGTTGCCCCCTTTGATGCAGACACTTAAACCACTCATGAGTAGCTAATTCTTTCTGTAGCTATAGAGTTTAGTTCCTCAGCTTATGTATAAGAAAATATTTTCATTGAAGTCCACAGAGATTATGATCATTAAGAATATTACCTTAAATATCAGATTGCTCTTCAGAAATGGAATTCATTTTCCATTCTCATTTTCATTAGTTGTTCTCTGGCACTGATTGTGATACTGCATGGAAGCCACAGAACTACTGAGCTGGGCGCGCTGGATAGAGCTGAAAACATGCCTGACTGACATGCTTACTCTTGTAACTGATCCTTCTACTATTATTGCCTTAACTAAAGGTTTGGGATCCATAGGTTAATCTCACTCTCCTACCTCACTGTTTTCGTTGGGAAAATCAGACTGATCCCACAGAATGTTTTCATTGTTTCTTTCTAACTCGAACTGTGTTGAGCTTAGTTACTAAAAAATAAGGTCAAACCCGACATTTGCTGAGTCAGTTTACTTCTAACAGGGCTTTGCTGGTTAGTATGCACAGGAGCAAATGACATTTTAAGACATTTTAAAACATTTTAAAAACACTGGGGAGTCTTAGAGAACTGTTTAAAAAAATGCTCTTGGTTTGGTGCCAGCTACAGATGCCATGCTGATTACAGAAGATTACATAAATTCCCCAAGCCTTATTATCCTCTCACTTGCACCTATAAAATTGGGAAGAATTCCACTGTAGTTACACAGACGTAAGCCTGTGCTGGAGAAGAATATGGCCGTTCTGGTTCAGTGTTTTCAGTGGGTCCAGTTATCTCTACCTAATAAAAATACCCAAAGTAAAAACATCAGGGTATAATCTGTTTATAAAAATGCTTCAGTCTTCACCGATTTGCACTAAGTTGCACAGATTTATGTGTCAGCTGAATTTTGACCTGAATATGTAGGGAAAAAATCCAGCTCTTTGGCATCTTTGTTGCAGTGCATTATTGAGATTTTTATACAGCGTGTACTGCTGAACAAAACAAAAGATGAGTACAGCAGGTCAAACCAACATTTCAGCTAGCTCTGGAAGCCTCTCTGTAATAATGGCTTACATGGAATAAGGTGTAAGATGTTCAAGGAAAAAGCTATATGTGTGCAGAAGAAGCTTTCCCTGCTATAGAGTTACATACCCTGCCAGTTTCAGAGACTTTTTGTGCCTGAGGCCACATGAGTAAATCGTGGGAGCAGCTGGGGACCCACCAGCTGTGAATCCATGCATTTCCTCTTTCAGCCTGTTTAGCCACTTGCTCCATGCCATCCTGTAGCAATGAGTTCTACAGCTTAATTATGCACCACAAGAAAAAGTCATTGCTTTTGAGCCTTTTAAACTCAGTGATTTTATTGGATGCCCCCTCAAACATTTTTTAAGAAGATGCACTTGGTTTTCTTTATTCACTTTCTCCACACCACCTAGAAAAGTATGAGCCTCCACTAAATCCCAATCAGTCGTCTTTTCCACACTGATCAGCCCGTTTAGATTTTCTCAGTACAAATGCCATTCCACACCATTGCTTGTCCTTGTTGAATTTATTTTCTGTCTACTGCTATTCTACTTTGAGGTGGCTTGCAAGACCAGCATACAGTATTCAAGATGAGGGCATACATTAATTTGTGCATGATAGTCCTTACTCTTTTCTAGGCTTTGGGGTTTATTCGGTTGGGTTTTTTTGATTTTCATTTCTACAGTATAGACCATACACTAGTGATAATTCTGAAGGATTCTTCATAAGATTGTGAAAGCCTTTGTAAATCAAACAACTCCAGGGATAACACCACCACGTGTTCACATGAAAAGCTGTGAGAAGTTGGTATATTCCATGATTCTTTATGCATTATTTAGCTAACACTAGTAACAAAGGGCATTAGAACTTTGTGATCTGCCAAGTTTCCACAGATTGCCAACAAGAGCTCCACAGACAACCAGTGGCCATGAACTAATGACTAGGAACCCAACTGCAAAGAATAAGTCATAGTAATTTTTTCCAAAAAGTTGGGATGACCCTATGTTCTACCAGTGTAAAAAGCCTTAATACCTTCGCTATGGTCCCAAGCTCTCAAATCAGATGAGAAGTTCTTACTCTACAAAAGAATTGTGTATTTCTTGAACAATACAAAGTTGAGAATAAAAACAAATTTGTTCCTTAGAAATTGCCTAGTGAAGCAGTTGTTTCATACTGCCTGTTGAACATTTGGGTAGACTGATTCAAATGTTAAAGCTGTGTTCAAACCAGAAAAAATAAAAATAATAAGCTGTCAGAATAATTACTAAGAACATACAAGGATTATACAAAGTAAACTGCAGCCTGCAAAAAGAGAATTGCATGTTAGCTAATTGTTAATTTTAGCAATTGCAATGGCTAATTACTGTGGCACACATTGACTATTAGCATGATGCCCCAGCACCTGCTTTCTCCAATGAACAGATTTCTTCATTGCTTGTGCAGGAGCAAAATGTGTAATTATTGGCCATCATTGGGGCGATTTTTCAGTGATTCTTTTGTGTGATGTGAATGACGCATAATGACATATTTTATTAGAGGGCAAATAGCTGTTTGTTAATGGAAATGATTCGAAATCCAAGAAACTAGGAGCTAGGAGCATGTTTTCAGTATCAGCATGAATTCAAATGTATTTTCTTTTAACTCTTTATAAAAGAAGCATAGAAATCAAATCTAAACTTAGTATAATATATTTAATGATATGTGCAAACACAGCATTGATTAATTGCCTCAAATGTTTTCAATGCTACACCATTTCAGTTGTTACAGCAGTCTGCTAAATTTATGCATTTCTTATTTAAACTCTTCTTTCCTGGGCATATAGTGTTAGCAAGATTGTGTGGCTTGTTCCTCATTTACTGGGAAAAAAATCATCTTTGTAACTTAAGCAACAATTATGGGCTTTATGAGGCACATTTTCATTGCACACATTGTAGAACACAGTGCACTGGCATTATTATTCCTGAAAGTACATGCTTGAATGTATCTATCAAGACCCAAATGTCAGCTTCTGAATAGATTATGCATAGTTATCCAAAACAGAATATAGATACATAAAATCTCAGCAACAGAATACTCAATTTCTGAGAAAAGATTTTTATTAGATAATCTGCCTGATACTTTTGAAGAACAATGCAAATGAAAAAATCACATATGAACCTTAGCCTACAGTGGTGTTTAAAATAGAAAACTGCTCTGTTATTTTTGAAGGACAGGATATGGCTACAATAAGAAAGCTGGCCTTTTCATTTTGCTTTTATTTGAATACTGCAAAGTTGGAAAAAAAGGGTTACTATGGGACATAGTTTGCTGAATTCCACTGACATAAATCTAGAGTAACCTGATGGAAAACAATGAGGTGACTTTGGATATCCACAGAAAGTAGAAGCCTTGTGAACCTCTGTGAAACTTTCAATAATAAGTAGGAAACCTAAGCCTCTTCTAGACTCTTCAAATAATGAAGCCAAAAATTTAACGCTACCTTAGAAGTATAGTAATAAGGCATTCTTGGCATGACTCTGATTTCATTCCATTTTGACAAAGGTCCAGACACTGAACTTTGATTAAATTTGAACCAATTTACAAACAAATGAGTTAGATGAAGTTCAGACCTAATGGATTCATATGAAATGACTGATTGAAGCAATCTTGGTTTTAAATTATTCAAATAAATAAATAAATAAATAACATGCACATAGCAGGTGTAATAGGAAGATATAGTAAAGGATCATATATTTACATTTATTCTACAATTGCATAAGATACATGTATCGCATTTTAAAACTGCAGCTTCAAAGGCCACCATAAGAAAAACTAAGCCAATTCTACATATCCTGAAAATCTGGCTCATCTCATATACTGAGTCTGAGTTATTTACAAACTTGAGGAAGAAACTATGAATGGGCACTTCCTCTTCTCACCCAGGGCCTATAGCTTCTCTGCTGTTGCAAGATGTAGATAAGTTTGGTATTCAGGTTCACTGTTTGACCCATTAAACTGGTATTGAGGTATAATTTGTGTGTTTTCCCAGTACGGTTGCACATAGAATGGGGTTCATTTCCACAAGTTTGAATAAATTTATCCAGTTCAGTGAACCTGTTGTTAAGCTTAGCAAAACTCAGTAGGTGGCTTCAAAGTCCTGTAATTAGCCCATTACATAAAATCTGTACTTTAGATTTTTGCACATTGGTTAATAAGTATAATGTGCTTCGTATATATAAATAACATTACATTAAATGATGCAATATAAAGGAATTAAAGGCCAAAGTAGTTAAATAAAATACTTGAAGGAGATCTCAAATTAGCATGTTTAATTCCAACTCATTGAACAGGAAAAGGCTTTAGCCTTACTGTACCAGTTCCATACAATGTGCAGAATAGCAGATATTTAGTCTCCATTTTACATAAGGTTGCTGTCATCCCTGACCTCTGTGTGACTTTGGAAAAATCTTCTAATTAGTGTGTTTCTTTTAAAATCTAATCATTACAATGTCTAAATATAGTCATAAATTACCAAGACAGCACTTGCCTCAACAATTTTTCATAGTTTGTACATAGCTAATTAATTCTTGATCCTTAATTTTTGCTTTCCAAATGAAATATCTAAGGAAAATGAAGTCTACAGCTAATTAACCCATGCAATGCTTACTGTTTCATACAAAAAAACACTTACTTTAAAATTCAAGCTTCTTAGTAACTGTAAAACACATCTTTGAATCCATTGCAATAGGTCAAAGTTCCACTTCAATCTGACAGATTATTATATTTGTTATTTTTAAATGTTGGAAAAAATATGTAGCCAAAATCACAGACTTCAGTTTTTCTTCAAATCTATTGATAAATTCCATTATATGAATTAATATGTTGTAAGATAACGCTACATATATAACCATTATCTTTTTTAAAATGTTTTCTATTTATATATAATGAATGCTATGCAAGATACAGCCCTCTTCAGAGAGTCAATTATCAGTGCATGCAATATGAATATATACATCTATCTTTACATATACACACACACACACGTATACAAGGAAAAACAAAATAGTATTTTGGAGTTACACAAAATAGTATTTTGGAGTTACATAAAATACTCAGAGTTAATAAGGCAGCCAAATGAAACTTGTTAAGATTTGATCTCATTAAAAACTCAGTAGTTCTGGATAGTTTGCCGGGATTCATAAATACACAAATTCTAGTAGATGAACCTGTATGTACTTATCTGTTTGTACTGAATTCATAGTAAATCAATGGTTTCACTTGATCTCAGCCTGAAGCCAGAGCTCATTCAAAATCCAGATCTCATTCATTTATAATTTTAGGATTCCTCAGCAAATTCACAGAAAAAGCCTGGATAAACATCTTTATGATGTTCCACAAAAAGAAAACAGCAGATTGAAAGTGACAAATTTCACACATCTTATTATGCTTATTGTGATATGGCAAATAAAACTATCCCAATTTCCAATCATGTTCTGTTTATCTTGTGTCATTTTATGCCATCACCTTTTAAGTGCCTTTGACTTTTTTCCTATTTCATTTATTGCAACTGCCCCCTATACGGCTCTCTATAGTTTTGCTAATTTTTCCATTTTACTGACAATCTTACTTTAAAACAAGTGTGATTGCTTCTTTATATAGATCTCTACATCGTCTCATTTTTTCTCATACGCATTGACATCTGGAGGATTTTTGTCCTTTGCTCAGGTATTTCCAGCCTAGGAGCTAATTCCATTCTCAGTCATACAAGCACATTTCCTGCTGGTTTCATACAGAGCTGACGCCACAAGAATGGAGAAAAATTTGACCTCTGGTATAAGCAATTATATTTCTTATAGAAATAATCTGGATTTTATTTGTAGGTAACGGGATTATTGAAGAAAATATCACATACAGTATGAATACATCAGACAGTAAGACTAAGCGGTGCAATGACTGACTTGCATTGATTATTCTGTAATTTATGCAAAAGCAATCAATTCAACAGTTTCAACAGCTGGTTGAAAAAAAAAATAGAAAGAAATTGAAGGAAGGAAAAATATCAGTAGAAGACACAAGACAAGCCAGCTGGATCTTCCTTAACTTTTTTCATCCTGATATATATTTCCACCTGTCGTAATTTAAACCCACTGTCCTGTCTTGTAAAACACATGTCCTTTGGTATCTCTGAAGGTCAGGTTAATCTTCTGTCAGACTATTCTCCTACACCTGTTAATACAGTTCTTTTTTTGACAAATCTGAATCAAAACTGTTAAGTACACCATTAATTATACTTCTTTACATTATGGATCTGCCTAAGTGAAAGAGTTTGGAGGTCACAGCATATGCATTATTTCTGTGAATGGAATACTTGATTCGGTCTTTTAATTGACCATGTGCTTGAAGTTGACTTCTGGGGAAAAGTTACACGAGGGTGAATCTGCAAGAACACTGAAGGGAGGCATTTATGGACAGCAACTGCAAAGCTGCCTCTTCACCTCTCCAAATGTAAAATTCCTTATTAACATCTAGTAGTAAGTTAAGGAACCAAAGAACACCATCTTGCCTACCAGCCATGACTTTCTGTTTTACCAGAACCAGGAGCCTCTAGTGAACAGAGCACACTGAATCATATAATTTTTCTACAAGTAAAAATATTAATAAATGGAAGGTGAGGAAAACTATTTCTGTTTGCTGAGTCTTTTTGTAAGAATGCATACCATATTATCAGGCAATGACTGATCACATTCATCCTTGCACATCTTTGGGAAAGAAACTGGATTTAATTTACAGGACAGATAGATATGACTTATCATAGCTGAAGAGGGATCTTTGTCCCAGTAAATAAATTGATCTCAACAGAAGACTTAGTCCCTCTTTCTAGAAATGAGTAAGCATATACAAATAGATGACTAGTTGCCTAAAATAAGACTCCTGAATATATATACATAGCAATAAATTAAAAGTTTTTCTCAAGTGGTGAGAAATGTGCATTTACTTTAAAAATCAGATTTATACAGTGAATTAGGTGCCTGTCTTTTGGTTGTATACACACGGTTGCTAAATACCATGTCAGGCTATTAGTTGCCCCTGCATCAGTTCTAAGATTCCTGTATCTCTGAAGCTTATCAGTGGTACTTATGAAGCAGCAAAGATACAAAATTTTACTTTTGGTTGCTTTTGTATCAAGAAATTATTAATGACATCATATCTAGAAACATCTACCAAGTTTAAGGGCTTTAGCTGACCATTGTTTAGATTATTTGGGGTTAATCAACTATTTAAATAAGAGAATTAACTATTGAAGCACAGAAATGTATAAGTAATATTGTCATAAAGGTAGCTAAAGTACAACAAAGTGAGGTAGAAGAAACTGCTTCCTTCACTTACGCTTTTTTGGCTGAACAATACTACTGATGGCTGTCAGGGCTTGCTGCACCTAAGTCCTTAGTTTTCCTGGAGACATACACTTATTTGAAAACGTGCTTTCAACACACTTTGAGTACTTTTCCTTATAAACTGCATTAAAGACTAAGACGCACAACAAAGCAAAGATGCTGGAGAAGCGATGTGTTCTCTGTTGCTTCACTGAGTGTGTTTTCCCAAAGTTGACAGAAAGAAAAGTCCATTACAAACTCCCTCTTCATACTGGAGCTTTTACAGTATGTACTGAAAACATGTTACCTGTGAACATTTTGTAGAAATATCACAAAAAACAGATTTTTTTCTTTGCAACTATTATGAAGGCACTAATCACAAATGGATAATAAAAAATTAGTCTACCTTTTTAATTAAATGTAACAGAATACCATGAGTGCTTTAGTATAACCAGTCATCATCACACTTCCCAGCAGCTGGCAAAGACAAAAGTAAAATACACAAGATATGAGTTTATGTGATATGTGTGATAACTATTGTCTGATCTTCTAATTTGTATTTTGAATTGTAGTAATTTTTGGCATGCTGCTGAATTTCAGATAATTTACTGAGTCTGCTGTCTTCTCTATCTTCTGTTAAAGCCAGCTTTCTTTATACTGTGCATATAATTATGTATACCTCAAAAAATTGGGTGGCATATAGCTCACGTAGCAACTGATTCACTTGATTTCACCTAATATCTTGAGATAGTTGGAAGCTAGAAGCTAGTCCCATGGATTCCATTGGGACAGATAGAATTTTTATTTTCCAGTAATACAAATATCTAGGAGACAAACAGTTTGCAGAGTAACTGGCTTCAGAGAATATAGCTCAGCAGAGAACAGACAAAGATGTTTTACTAGATGTTCACATAAGATGCAGTGTAAGAACTGCAAACTTGGAGGAGAATAAATGGTGACCACTTTCCAACTCAAATGAGGACACGTTAGTCCTAAAAGAGTATAAGTTTGAGTTAAATAGGATGCTTCTGTGGAAGACAAGTTTCTTTCAAAAGTACAAAGATGACCTGAGTTTTCACAGAAAATACCACAGTAAGCAGGGAGCACGTCAGGCTGACAAAAACACATGGTAAATATGACGCTGAAGTGTCATACGTTATTACCATCACTGATGTGGAACCTATGCTTCTACCAGCACATAAACTCATGGCACCTGTTTCTAATATAATTCAGTAAGTTAAGAGAAAAATAATCTGTATACAGCATTGATAGTGATGCTTTTAATTTACAAAATACTCATTCTAGAAGCTGATGAAGATCTAAAGCTACAGTTTTGCTCACCAGTAATTTCTGCATGTGTTCTCACTTTGTGGGCTGGTTTTTCATCTTCTATCAAAAAGATCCATTAAAAAACAGCGGTTGGAAGATAGGAAAAAAGAAAGGTTACTGAAAAGAATATGACCCCTTAACACAGAATATGATGTAACTGTGTTTCTTGTGGTCACTAGCAAATTTTATGGCAATTGCTATAAAGGTATATGAAATACAAACCAACTGCATTTAGCTCAGGATTGCAACCCCAAATCTCTTCAGACAAGACACTTTAATGAAGTGAAAGGAGTTTTGAAATACATAGACTGAAACAAGATACCAGGGTTGCATTATTAATTTAAACCTATTCATGCATATAATCAAAATGAAACTAGTAATCAAAAAAACCCAAAAAAACAAAAAAAAAAAAAACAAAAACAAAAACCCCAAACAAAGAAACAAAAAAAAAAAAGAAACCAAATCACTAAAGAAAAACTCCAAACACTATCAAAGCATAAAAATTATAGAAAATATTTGGCAAGTTCTGTGAAAGAATCCATATTTTCTGGGGCCATTCAGTTTTATGGACTGGGTAGGAGACCAGTGCTTGTCTCCAGACTATGTTATTCCACTACCCAAGAAGTCACACTTTCAGAGGTAATTCTGCTAAGGTGCAACTTAGAGAAGGGAGAATAGGTTGTTAGGAGTGAATAAGAGCACAGGAAGAGAACTCACACAGTGGAGGAAAGGTTTAGATCAAGTAAGTTGAAGTAAGTTGAAGTTCTATATTCTAAATTAATTACCCAAGCTTTTTTCTTCATCAAATGTTTTAGAGTTATACTGGACGTTCCATTACCCAAGTATAAACTTCCAGCAGTGCTCTAGTGAAATGCACAATGAAGCTTACTGATTTTTCCAAAACAAACTGTTCCTAATAGGTTCTAGCTGTCAGAACTTCCCATGCTTTCTCTGAAAGTGTTTTAATTTCATATTCACAAAACTTCTCTCACTTTAGCAAGTGAAGCACAAAAATTTCAACCCACTTGAAACTCAATGCAGGAATCTGGAAGGCCCAGGAGAAAGAATTTTGCATCTCTTTTTTTCAGAGCACAAAACCTTTAAAATGTGTAAATAAAGCACCAATTAGGTTTACCATTCCAGAGGATAATGAGAAGTGCCCATCAAATATGCTACATTCTTAAAATGTTTTGATTTATCAGGCTAAATTCAAAACACCACAGTAGCTTCCAGAGTAAAACCTGATTGCACTTACATGTCACATTCATAAAAAAGCAACCAAAAAAAAAAAGGGGGGAGGGTGAGAAGGGAAGGAACAGCACCCCCACTCCCCCCCAAAACACACACATACACACTAGCCATAAAGCCCTAATTGGAAAGCTTCCATCATCTGAGTACTTGCTTCCTGGCATACATGAAATGATCAGTGGGGAAAGCAGGGTCAATCGAGACAGACTGAGAGTGAAATTAAAATAATAAAATGTCTAAACATTTAACTGCAAATAGGAAATCTTTATACCCACCCACACCCTATTCTGTAGCATAAAACTAAGGCAACAATTATTCATATACCTCCAAGTAATTTGCAGGCTCCATACAAAAATCTCATTTAAAACAAGAAATTGCTATTTCTGCACATTTATTCTCCCCAAATGCTGGCTAATTGCTGCAATGGCCATTATAAAGAATAATTTTCGCTTAGTGGAAAAAAAAAAAAAAAAAAAAGGAATGAAGAGAACATTTTCTGGTTTTGTTCCTCTGCGGAGGCTCTATTCAGCGAATCCTGAATGCACAGCGTTTCACTGCTACATTTATTATGCTGAGAGGTCAAGTATTACACAGCATCTTGTATTACGCTTTGCATGCTAAGTATTTCACTTCACAAATTGACCCTTCGGTGTACTTACTACATAATGCTCTAAAAACCCAGCTAAAACGCAGGACAATTAGCAATACTTTGGCTCCCGCTTAACAATGGGGACACCAATGTAGGTGATTGCATTTACAGTGTTGCTTTCTTCACAAAACATTTTTGACACATTAAAGGTACTTTGAAATTGTGCAGTACCAGTCGCCTCTCTCGTGAATGGCTTTTCCAGCATGTACCGAGAGAAACAGTTGCTGTAGTTTAGGGCTTAATTGGAAAGAATTCAGGCACGGCCCTATGAAGCACCAATTAGAGGGATATTATATCATAAAAAGCTGTAATATCCATTTTCAGGCTTGTTCACCTGCCAATACAAAGTAGGGCACGGCTTAAAAGGGACGGGGCTGCAGCTTCACAGAGCGGGATGGATATTTGGGGAGGAGGACGACGAGACGGAGAAGGGCCAAGGCTCCGGCGGCTGCCTGCAGAAGCAGCGCCAGGTGCCCCCGCCGCGGGGGCGCGAAGTCCCGGCCTCGGCCCCCTGACCTCTCGGTCCCTGGCCCCGGGTGCGAGCGGGAGGCAGAGGAAGCAGGGCCGGGCCAAGGGCGTCAGATCCGCCCGAAATAAAGCCGCGACGGCGGCAGGCAAGGAGACAGCGCGCCGCCGGGGAAGCCCTCGGGACACGGTGAATGAACGCACCCGAACTTGTCAGGATTTTTTTTTTCTAACTATTATTATTTATAGCTGTAATACTGGAAACAAACAGAACCCTCCATTAGCGCCGGCGGCTCGGCGCGTTCCCGCGCCTCCCGCTCCCAGCCCCCCGCCTGGCACTCCCGAGAGTGGCAATTGCGCTGGGTTCATTGTGAGCGGAAAGCAAACAAACAAACTTATCGCCCGAAAATTTTGGATTTCTCGTGTAGAGCTGCTAATAAAGCGAAATTAATGGATCAGCCCCGCCAAGTGTCTCTTCAACTCCTTTAAAGTATCTTTCTAGTGCCTCGGGGAAGCCGAGGCGGGCCCGCGCCCCGCCGGCACCTGCTGCCGCCCCGCCAGGCTCTCCGCTCGGCCCCGCCGCCCCCTGGTTAAAACGCCGATCCGCCCGAGTAGCCTCAGCCCCAGTGGCCGCACTCGTGGAGAATATAGATTTCTTTTATTTCATTTTTAACTGTGAGGAAACGGAAAGCACAGAAGGAGAGTGCGGGAAGCCCTGCGCGGCTTCCCCGCCGCGCTACGACTGCGCTCTCCCACCGACACCGCCGTCGGGTGTCCCCGCCGTGCCCTGGGGGCCCTCCTCAGCAGAGACCGCGTTGCCGGCTCTGGCGCGGCCGGCCGCCAGACGTGCCCAGCAGGCGCCGTTCTGCTGGCGGAGGCAGGGCAGCACCCAATGGCCACCATCTCACTGCTCCTCACGGGTGTCATTCCCTTGTCTCAGGCAGTTCAGGGCCTCCCGGGTGCCATTGCCCGGCCGCGAGCAGAGCAGCTTCTCACAGTGGCCCCCAGTTTACTCTCTTGGGCAAGGGCAGCTGCCTTTGGGGCACCACTGCCCAGCCTCGGGCAAGATCAGGAATGCAGGCGTGATGACCACAGGGTTCATCTTTGAGCTGATTAAGCAGCAAGAGCCCCAAATTTTGGTGTTCTGCCCAGGAGAGTCCCCTCCCAACAGATCCTTATCACCTACCTAATCATGATGCTCTTTGCAGTCATGATGAGCTGTTTGCGGAGCCTTGTACTGATGGAGGAGACGAAAGGCAGTTCTAGGCAAGCCCCCAGGACGTGTACTTTTCTTCTGATCTGCTGGGAGGATGTGAGCTGTCATATGAGCTTTTCTTCATTCATCCCTGTGCCAATCCTCTGCACCTGGAGGTGCCAGGAGGGCATCCTTGGGGCTAGTCATGCATTGGGCCTGCCTTTGGCCTGTGCAGAAGGAACTTTATTATTGTAGCCACATGATTTCCTAACCAGACCATTTCTAAGGTTTACCAGAGTATGTCTAATGTGCAAATCTTTTTGTATTTGATGAAATTTAAAAATAGGGGAGAAATAAAACTCAGGTGTAACAGGATTAAACTCCTGTTCCTTTATGCACCAGTGAGCATGGTTTTGGCTGAAGCATGCAGCATGTCTCCTGCCTACTCTCCAGCCCATTGTCATAACCGCCTGTTCCTGACTCCTTCACAGCCAGAGATGAAAGGGTGAAGTTCAGTGTCAACACTGCAGATGGAGAGAAGATTTTCACTATGATTTCCTGAAAACATGATTAATGGGTACCCCAGGCTGTGTCCCTGTGAAAATACACGCCCTCAAGAGCAGCAACAAAGACTACTGTAAAGGAAGACAGCACAGAGTTACAACACATCTGATGCGTCTTCTATCGGCTTTTCTCCACATAGTCTCTTTCTCTTTTTCCTCACAGTGCTGGCATCAGGTCTTTAGCACTGTCCTAGCAACGCAAGTGGTGCTAGGATCATGGTGTGAGGGAGGAGGACTAGTAACAGCAGGAAGCTAAAGCTAAATGATATGGAGGGAGGAGACTGCTGGGAGCAGGGAGCTGTTGGAAGAGTGCAGTCTGGGGAGCACTATCCCCCCGATATCCCAGCTCCTGTTACATGCGCTTCATGTGCTTAAAGAGACGTCCTGTAAATGATAAAGCAGATTTTTTCCTCTGAAGTGAACTGATAAAATAGCACATTTCAATGGAATATGGTTCCATCAGAGCTCCTCTGTCTTGCTCTTGAGACAGTCTTCATGCATAAAGCGCTGTTGTTTGTGAAGAGGAAGAGCTTGAGGGCTGATAGCAGCTGTAAACTCTAGAGTGGCCCTGCTTTAGCAAGTGCAAAGTCACATGTTTTCCTCTACTAAGGGCTTTTCGGAACTGCACATAGCAATGAGTCATGCTTTTTTGCCATACTTAAATTTGTGACAGCTCACTTCAGGTCAGGCAACTAAATATTCCCACATGAATGGCTTGGGATGCAGCTATGGCTATGCCAGTGGCGTTTGACAGCAAACCTTTCAGCACCTGCGCGTAGCCCTGCCTGGCTTAACCCTAAATTAAATCTTTTGAAGAAGCTATAAGTAAATATAAGGAACCAAACCTACAAGACTGCCTTGCTGAGTGTGATTTCTCTGTGGGCAAATGGTATTAGGTGATGATGCTGGGGAAGAATGTGTGATGATGGTTTTCATACTTTGCTGAATTAGAAATTAATTAGAAATTAGGGATATTCACCATGGTCACTGTCTGCAGCTGTTTTAGCTCATTGTTCTCAGTTAGGTAGACTGTTGCAAGTACGCAGCAGTTACGTGTTTTAGCCGCCAAAGCAGTGGAAACCTGCTTTGCTGTACGTGTGGGAGCAACCAAATGTGCAGGAACCTGAGCTGTAAGTTTGAGGGGTTTGTGTATGATACAAAATAGCATATGGGCTAGTATAAATGAGCAGGGACCTGCTGCAAGACTTCTGTTGGGAGGCCTATGTGACATGCAGTAATACAGTGTGATTATAAAAAACAACGTAACTTGCATTAACCAAAATGTATATTTTTCATATGCCTTCCAAGGAAAAACATTTTGCTGCAGATTAGTTGGTGCAATCACATAGCTGATGAGACGTGGCTGGTCCTGATGGACAGTAAATGTTTGATACTACATCAGTATACCTATATCACTCTGGTACGGTATATATCTCATTGCAGCTGCCTGTACTTTTGGATCTCTGGTTGAAAAGCAACAGTTAATGTTTATTCCTTAGAAAGAAAATTACTTAAATATTGATAAAGATTAGTTTGCACCATGACAAGCTAACTACGTCAGTTGGCAATAGCCACAACATGGTGTTGAATGGATAAATGCCTTAGCAACATGCACTTGACAAAATGATACACATGATGATGAATCCATTGAAAATCACAGGCTAGTTGTACTGTACAGCTTGAGGAAACCCTGTTGAAATATTTTTGAGACACTATTTTTATGTGTGCCATGTTGGAATCAAGTTTTAATGGCCATGCAAGATAGATGTGTGCTGAATGTTATATAGACTTAACCTCCCTTAGCTGTTATGTTAATCCCAATGCAAACAAACTAAAGACACAAAAAGAGGAGGACAAAACTATCCAATAATGAAATCTGAAGAAGGAACAAGCTTGCAACAATCAGCAAAAGTGAAAAAAAGGACAGAGAATTAATTATCATTGTACAACCAATCAAACTTCTATATTATGTCTATGGTTTTGGTTGCTAAGTTTGCAATTTTTATTTATAAAGTATTTCAATTACTTGTAAAGGCTTACACAGCTAATCAGTTAGAACTGACATAAATTTTGACTAAATACCTATAATTATAGTTGTTTCATACCTGAGCTCCTGTTACTGATGTTGTGGAAAAAGCAGTCCTGATTGCTGACATCAGCCTACTTAATGTTCCCGCATTTATGTGATAATTAGATAAAATCAAATAAAGACTTTCTAGTAACTTCATAAAATACAGTAAACATACTTACTGAGATTAGTGTAGATCTAAAATATTATTTATTGTTTCATCTTTTTTTGACAGTGAAAAGGAGCGTGAAAATACAGAAGTGTTTTAGCTAGGAAATATTACTTTTTAAAAGTATGTTTTCCAGTGTAACAGTGTACAGGTCTGTAATATGTACAGTGAGATTGGTAGAGATAGTACCTTTGATTAGACCCACCATTTAGAAAAAAAAAGCAGACAATTCAAGGCTTTGTGCTTTTAAGCTTTCTGCTTTTCCCAGCTCCATCAGCTCTCACACCCTTAGACCACTGCTGCTATGACATGAACATGACATGTTTGTGTTGACCTAGAATATAGAGAACGAGACTAAGATGCCCTTGTAAACGACATGACACTTGGAAATTATGGTCTGTTTAGAAATGAAGCTTCAAAGATATTTTAGAATATCAGCTTATTCAGAAGATGCTTCAGATGTGTGAGGTTAGAAAAACTTTCAAAAAGGACCTTCAGTCATTCTAAATAAGGCATAACTGAGTGGCAGATTTGGATTGAGTTGTAGATCTTTCTGCTTAAATGGAAAACCTCAAAGCATCAGTTATTCAGCACATGCTACAAGTAAAATGTGTGGGTAGTGTGCACATTACAGAACATCACTTCTAATGTTAGAGGGATAAAATCGTATTTGTTTACTTCAAGGCAAAATTCATTGTAGAGTAGAGGGCCTGCAAAGGGAGTTATTTCCTACATTAACCCAACAGTTTGCACAGGGAGCATGAACAAAGTGACCACTCTGCAGCGGTCACTCTGTGCCCAGTGGGAGCCAGAGGGAGGGGTGCTGTATCCCGGCATCGGCCATTCCACCCAAGGTGACCATTGAATACACAAATAGTCAGTAGTGGCTTGCATTTTCTCCTTCAGTCCGTAGGCTAGAGGAGATTAGCACTGCAGCCTCTCAGGCTGTATACAAACAGGCAGTTGAATTCCAGTCCTCAAAGCTTTCTGCTCTCTCCTGTTCAAATCTTGATTTCACTGAGACTGTCACTCAGTCCTACTAAAGCTCATCCCACTAGACACTCCATAATTGGGTCCTAGCCTTTTGGATCAGTTTGCTCTTAAGCTTCCCTTAGTCTGAGTAAGCTGCAGCACTGCTTCTTTCCTTGACATCTCTGACATATATCCTAGGCATCTGCTTTCCGTCTTTAATCCCTTTACAAAAAATGGGTTCTTGTTGGCCACCTGCCATAAACCTGCAACAGCAGCTTTGGCTTACCAGGCTTCTCATTTCAGTGAAGCTCCAACTTTCCAGGCTCCAGTTTATCCCTTCCTGGGCATTTGTAACAGCTAAGACAACAAAAAGTTTGCAAAGATTTCAAAATCAGTCACTCCATACCTGGATGAATACAGCTGTAGACTAAAATAGCAAACATTTACATGTGTTTCTTCACTTCATGAGGCTTGTGTGTCTTCTGCCTTCAAGTAAGAGTTGCCTCTCCTTCCCTGCCCTCATACATTTTACCCTGAATCATAGAATTTCCCTTCTGTATATACCCTTTCTTTTTCCTTCAGCTGATCTTGCAGTTAAACAGAACCATTCTGCTTTGGGAGTGTGCCCATCTGTTCTGCTCCAGCATCCTTTGTCTGTCTGCAAGTTACCCTTGAGTGACCCTGCCGTCTTTCAAACTGTGTGGTTTAAAAGTAGTTCTGTTAGCTCCTGTTCTCTTTCCAAATCCTTCAGAAAGGCTGGAAATTAATGGTTTCAGCCAGGATATGTTCCACTGGTTCAAAATTACTTTCGATTGTGTTTCATTAAGTAGATACATGGCAGAGCCATGATAAAAAATTGCCAGTAAGATAAAACAATGGCATAGTGGTTCAGTAAAATCAATGAGAATTCTTCCATACAGATTCCCCAGGTTGTCACATGGAAATTTTCACATCTTGTGATTTTATCAGGAAACTCCTAATATTTATTTTTACCTTAAATTTCTGTTTTCTGGGAGCACTTGGCTGAATGAAAACACCAGCTTTCTTCCCCAACCCCCCCCCAAAAAAAAAAAAAAAATTCTCATATGAATGTATCCAGAGAATGGCTGTGTGGGATCAGATCTAGCTAATCGAGGACACAGGATCTGGCAGTGTTCAACAGCAGACTCTCAGAATCTTATAGGTAGGGAAAGTACAACATGGTATTGCTGTGGTGTCACTTCCACGTTTAAGCGTTCAATGGTTTAATGATTTCCTGAGCAAAAAGTTGCAGAGGTGTGGCTAGTAACCACATGAAGAGTTTCCTTCCTTAAATTTGTGTAAGTTTTTTTTAACCCCTTTCTACTGGCATCACAAAATCCTAAATCAATGAATTCCATAATAAGATTATGCAGCATCTCCTCTTGTTACTTTTAGACCTGCTACTTCATCCTTTCACTGAATGCCCTATAGTTCTTCCTTATTCACCTTCTTCATGTCCCTCTTTGTAGGTCTTGGTTTCCAAGCTGAAGAGTCATAATGTATTAAACAAACTTGGTAAGAAGCTATTTTATTCTTCTGATAATTCTTTTCTCTTTCTTTCTTTTTTTCTTTTCTTTTTTTTTTTTTTTTTCTCTCCTGAATCTGTTGTAGCCTTGCTCTTTTCCTTTGTGGTGGGTTCGCTCTATGGCTATTATTTAATATGTAGCTGCAGTATGAATTCATTCACTGACATGGAGATACCTTCCTTTTTCTTCTCTATCCCCTCCAGTAATTCTTAAGATCTCATGTACCACATATACTGACCACTGAGTTGGTTTTTTCAGGAGGCCATACAAAAAGATTCCAAAAGCTCCTTCCTGCACAGCTGCTGAATTTAGAGACCATATTTGTGTAGAACTCCATGTAAGGAGATGTTTTTTCTTCAGATCTGTTACTTTGCATATATCAACATTAGGTTCATCACCAGTTTTAGTGGTCACTTACTAAATGTCTTGATATCTTTCTATAACACTCTGTAATCAGCTTTACTTTTGAAGAGCTTGAATATTAGCAGCAGTCTTTCTTTTCTCATGGCACCCTCCTTTTTCTCATCATTTATGGGTATTCTGGACAGATAACCAAAACATGTAGGTAACCTACATCCATATTTTTCATCGAATAGTAAAACCTGGACATTCATTTTTGTGCCTTGAGCAGGGAACCTACCCTTTTATACCAGGACAGCGTCATTGCAGAGTCTTCGGTGAAGAACTTTGTCAAAACCGTTGTTTTTTTTTCAATCTGCCACAGACTGTGTAGCCAATATATGAGCATTGAGGTGTTGTGGGGTTATTTTTTCAAAGTAAGCCTGGAGTTACTAACTGCTGTTTGCTTAGAAAAGCTGGAGGGGAAAACCAAACACTCAAATTTAGTTAAATGCATGAACAGGATCCTACACATATATTAAAAACTGTTATTTTAAACCCTGTTTTGTAACTTTTCAATGATTGGTGTTGGCAGTGCAACTAATTGCATATAATTGGTAGTACTTTAGTATTTATTTCCCTTCCCATTATGTATAGCTTTTATTGTGCATGGCTACTTGCAGTTCGGGAGGAGGTGCCTCACTGAAAACCCATTTCATTGAAATAAACCCTAAGATTTACTCTGAAATTGAAGGGTATTTCCAAAGTTCCTAAGCTTTGCATTAGTCCGGTGCAGAAGGCAGAGTATCAAGTACTGTAAGCCAAAGCTACTTTTCCTATGCAAGGAATTGAAAGCTGTAGAATGCTATCATTAATAGGCACTCACAGAATTGGAGATAAATGTAGAGGGGGAAACTATAAGCATACTTATAAATATAGAAGGCTTAACTGTACTGGTAATCCACAGTCACCCAAAAAGGACTGCATTGAATCAGAGGATGTGGGGATACTGTGCTTCCAACAGTACTAAGCGCATGGACCTTGCAGCAACGGATCATCGCTGTATCCATATCCTGCTCCAGGTTTCCCATATATCCAAGTGAGATGGACAGAAATATCAGGAAAATGCAAGGACTGAGGTGGTCTCTGTTAGTTTTATTGTGCCACCAATGGGAGCAGTCTATGGGCCATGGCCCTCAGTAGCCATTAAGTCCTGGCTATGGAAGTACTGATTCTGGCATTATTTTAACTAGTGGAGGTGCAAAACTGTCAATACAGCTCTAATATATCTCTTTGAGAAGCAATCCTGAAATTGGGGATATAGAGAATATGAGTTTGATTTCTTAGTATCTGTACTTTCTCTGCTATTGCTTTTGTGTGGCAATTTAAAATATCAATATCTATACTTCACTGCAGCTTGCTACTTTGATAGAGAAATGTACTTGACTCCCTACAGTTATTGCAATTGGAGGGGGATCTGATTAGAATGCTTTTCTTAATTAAGTGATATCACCTAAAGTGAATTTTCCTACCATTGTCTCACTGCAGTATAAAAATAACAACAGAGGAGAATCATTTGGTTATTTTATTTTCCTGATTAAAATGTCTTTACTTATTCATATTTTACAGGGTAAAATTCCATCTTAATGAAAGACTGAGGGTCAGTTTTCTAACACAGCTAATTATGTGTCCTCATACCTCAATCACAGTTAGGGCTCAATTTCGTTGAATTCAGTAGCAGCATGTCTCAGTAGATCCGTACATAAGGAGAAAGCCCAGGGTGGATACTCAGTCACCAGAGATCAAATGAGGGGTCCTTCTGAGGGTTTTTTGTCTACAGTAAAGTCTGGGAGAAAGCTACCTATCATCCCCTCCTAAACCAAATGCAACATGAAAGTGAGTCTTCATAGTATGCCTGAAGTTCTTTGACTTCAGCTGATTCTGTAAGATCTGTGTATTTCAGATCCAATTTTTATGTTTGTGCTTTGGCAATAGACCACTCTGTCCCCAGAGGAAGCACTCCTGTAGAGCTTTCTTCCCTTCTGTGCTCTTTTTAAAGGTCTGTCTGATCCCACCTTTCACAAAAATTCTGCTCTTCTAACCAGTGCAGCTATTTCCATTGAACTGGTTGGCCAAATAAAGAGGGTTTGAAGCGCCTTTCCACATGTTTGCAGTTAATAAACACAAACAAGATAGATGGACTCTGTATTTTATCAGCACTCTCTCTGTGGGTCCACATCTTATTTAGGCATCTGTTCATGAAGTTGCATGAGAAATCTTTTTAAGACCTTAAAAGTTAAAATGTATGGTCTTAAAAGAGACGTTTCTCCCAGAAAGAGAAATAGTTTGTTATGGCAGAAAAGTTGTCTCATTTAAGAAAATGTTAAAAGTTAAATTATTCATTTGTCTTTTTAATTAAAGAATTGCAGGCACATCTGTTGGACCCAAGTCCTGCAGTTCTTACAGCCAAACACTATATTAATGGAAATTTTACCCTAAACAGGTTTCATGATCAGGCCTGGTTAGATAGGTTTTATAAATAGTTTATTGTGCAATGTTCATTCATTAATTTGTTGCTTGTTTACTTGTAACACTAAAATACATGGTGCTCAATTTCTTCTCATAATTGTAAGCCGCACACTTTAAAAAGAAGTTCTCTTTATACTAATTTAAGAGTTGAAGCTGGATTTCATATGGCCCATTCATTTCATTCTGACTAGTAGTACTCTGTACAGAATATTTCATCCCTGCGCTGCTGTCTTCTGTGCCTTTGTGCCTGCATGCTTAGCCATTAATGGAAAAATGAACTTTCCTGCAGTTCTGAGTTTTCTTTCTTTTACTTCCTTTCCCAGTTCTGTTGTTTTTATTGATTCTATTACAATAAGTAACACACAAAAGAGAAGATTAGGGCAGAAAGATTTCCCTAGTCCATCAACAAATTTGCTGGGCTTCATTATCTGTAATTTCTTTTAAAGACATAGAGTTACATTTAAATTATATAAATAAGAAGTATAATCCAAGGGATCAGCTCTTTCACATTAAATAATGTGTACCAAAAATAATTCAGCTGAAGCCAGTGGCTTAAAATTTGTATGAGAGAGCAGAAAACCAGACTGGTATACAAAATGGCAAATTCTTGTCACTTCTGCTTAGGCAAAAATCTAGAGAAAGACATCTGTGAGAGTTTTGTCCAAATAAGAATTTTGATCCTCAGCCAAGGAGCATGAAGAAGACCAGAATTAAGTACCAGCATTTTCTAGATAGAAGTGTTTGATAGGCTGCTCTGTGCTTGTGATTTTTTTCCTTCAAATGTTTTTCTTTTCAGTTGTACACACTGCACCAGATTCTCTCCTCATTAGCAGAAGATAGTTTTGCCTGTTGAAAATGATGACAAATTATGTGATTGAAACTTCTGTTTAAAAAATTGCTCATACAGTATATCATTTTGAGCCAAAGTCTAATCTCAAGTTTCCAGAACTTCACATCGTTCCTTTTACAACTTTGTATATCCAAAGGATTAAAATATTTTTACCTAAACCATTTGACCTTTCCCTGAGAAATATTTGCTTTGAGAAACAATGACTCCAGAGACAATTCTGTGACTGCTTTAATATTCAAAGTTGGCATTATGGCACATACATTGTATTTACTAAAAAAACAGTGTAAAGTAAAAAACAGCAATGTAATTTTTCATCAACTACTGAACATAAAATTGCCATCAGTGTTAAGAACACTGAGGTCTTTCCAAGCAAGCAGTGTCACATTCACAAATGTTTAATTGAAACATGAATGTGAATGGAACAATTGTCCTGCTGGTCAGTTTTGAATCTCTTCTGTAATAGAAGCATTAAATAATTTGAAGGCAAATGTTCTATAGTAGTCATAGCAGTAGTATATTAAATACTAATGAAACTTCGGAGAGGCTAAAGAGCAGTCTTTGAAAATGCATTAAATTTGGTTTACAATTTTTTGTTGCAAGAGGTTTGGGATTAGGGTTCTTTATTTGTTTGTTCCTTTTTCTTGCCCTCAAACCAAGCAAACTAATGATACAAGGTAGTTGCCTCTAAAAGTGGGAGTCCTTACATTCCCTCCTTCTAATTAATCCCTTCCCTAAAGCCCATTCACTTTTGCAGTAAAGGTGGCCCCTGTTCGGTTTGGTCTAGTACATTTACAGATGATCAGCAGAAAATATCTTAATACTATTTATTTGTTGTTACATCCAGAGCAACTAACAGTGAACAAATACTAAATAATGACTGAGGAAAACATGTTTTCAAGATTCAGAAAATACACAAGAAAGCTGTTGCACTCAGCCTGGCTTTTTAGACAAAAACTTTCTTGTCCTTTGCATTCTCTGATATATATCCTGGTTTAAAAACAAGTGTCTGAGCTTGGAAGCACTGCCTTTGACCTCAAAAAATGGTATATGTGTTTATAAATATAGGGTAGGTAAAACAGGAAGCTGTTTAGTGCCTTTCTGAGACTGTAAAACAAAACTGATTTTACATTCTTGTTACTAATGCATGATGCAAAGAGTTTCAATCTTTTAAATATACCTAAAATCAAAATGAAATAAAATAAATAAAATGCATTCAGTAGGGCACTTCTCCCTCACGAGTCACTGGCTTTATGCAAGTAAACTCTGCAGCCTCCTCTGGGCCAGAACATTAGTTGAATAGTTGCAATAAGAAGAGTGAATCAGATGTTATTTAAAGGCATTAAGCCAAGTGTAGATGTTTAATACAGGTAACTCAGCTGTGCATTGAGTTAATATGGAAATAATTATTGTAATGTAGCACTTCATTATTTATAATGCATTAAATGGAGAATTTTATATGATGCCTTTGCAGAGCAGATAGTTCTCTTGCATAACAGATAACTATACAAAAATTACAATAAATACATAAAGGCTGTAAGATCATTCAAAAAGCAATGCGTATGATTTGATGGTTAAGAATAGATATTACCTTCCCCAGATGCTAAGTAAATAGGATTCCAAACCACACTGCTCAGTGGTTTAATCTCTTTTTATGGAAATGGTTTGAAATCTCTTCTCTGGGGTGTGAAAGACAGTCTGAGATACCTCCATATTTTAAATGAGTAAGCTATATATTTTCCAGGTATTTTTCTAATGCAGAGTGTGAGAAATGTTTATTTTAAAGCCCAGATGAAGCACCAATGTGAGAAATGTCTTAAAGCATCTTATGTTGACTGGAGCTAATTAATGGTGATGTTTCAATGTTCAGTTTTAAGCAGGAACACAGCACAATATCTTTTATTTTGCTATTCAATAGAAATGTAACCCTTTTTTTCCTTAATATGTTCTTAGCAGATTCACTAGAAATGTTTCCAATGGCATGTTGATTTTGTGTACAATTTTATAAACTTGCTTTACTGTTGTTTACTGTATCCCTTCTATAAGTACAGTGTGCATGCAAAGTGTACTACTTTGTGACCACATTTCCAACTCAGAGATGAGTTTTTTAAGACATGTATACAAAGAAAACTATCCTAGACATAGGAAAAACTGCAAGAAAATCAGTGATTTATCTCCCCTTTTTCCCTTATGTACAAACTAACTTTGAATCAGCAACAGATGCTGTTACCCTGTATATCCTATGCCTCTGTCTATATATGGAGATACATACATACATTCAGGGTGTTAGAAGCTGAGACAGTAAAAAGCAATTTCAGTGCTGCAGAGGCAGGCATTCAGGCATTTTGTTATTGTGCAAATCAGACTGTTTTAATATTGAAGATGAGTGAAATGCATAAGAATTTCTGTTTTCCCTTTAGTTGGTGCTATTGAAATTTCAATATCTAGAGAAAGTTCAGTACAGTGAATTTTATTTAATATTCAAGCAAGCCACCACTTTTAAATAACTTGATTTAAAACATCTCAGATTTTCTATTGGTTACACACCTGTTCATGCCACTTTCCAAATCCTTTATCCTTGTTTCAAAAGTTATGTTTTGGTTTTGTTGCAAAGTTTCTTCATTCCTGCCCATACTGACTCTAAGAAGCAGAGTCAGAAGGCGGCATTCATCTGAAAATCGCAGGGTCTAAAACAAGTTGTCTGAAGAATTTAAACTGGAGAACAACTTGGCTCTGCAACACATAGGAGCTTGTCCCTTGACTGCAATGGAAGTTCCTGGAATATGCATCTTTTGAGGCTGCATCTTGTGATCAGTCAGTGCTCACCACTCTTGTTGCCCCTTTGGGGGCATCGGATTCTCCTGGGGCTTAGGAGGTCTGCAGGGAGGAACAGGCCATTGGCTAAAACAAAATTCCACGGTGAAAATGCCAGAGTGAAAGCTGTCAGCTGTTGGACCGTGGAAGAAATCTATCCCAGCTGAAATACTATGTGTATTTTATGCTAACAGGAGGTAGAACTTAGCTACACCCCCATACTTTCTCACAATCTGCTGTTATGCCCCTTAGGCAACCATGACATATTCTTGGACCCCTATGAAATCACACTTCTATAAAGTGGAATTGGAGCTGAGAGGCCTCTTCAGGCTCGGGGTCAGTGAGAGCATACTACATCTTTTGTTTCTGTTACACTGCTCCTGTTGCTTCTAGGGATTTGAGAGCAAAGAGAGGAAGGAGAGACTTGTGACTGAGATGTTAGCTGCACAGTGGAAGGCTTTCTTGTTCCATATCATGCTACAGACTTCCAGAACAGCCTTAAGCCTGTTTCTTCATATCTAACTCAGTTTTCTTATTAGGGTAAAACTCTTTCTCACTCTTTTTCTCTGTTTGAAGCTGGGGCTGTTTCTGGGGTTTAGGCACTGCAGTGAGGTGATTGAGCTCAGCTCAGAGCTCAGGTACATCATCATCATCTTTGCACCAGAAATAAAGAAAGAAACATCACAGGACCTATGAGTGACAGTGGTCATCTATCCAGTGGAGAAAGCAGAAATCCATGCCAGTTCTGATCACAGTCAGTTTTTCATTCTTTTTCAGTCTGCAGAAGAATACAGTGAAATTGCACCTTGCGGAAGGTTTCCAGAGGAGTTAAGAAAAGAATAGGTACTGCTTGTAAGAAATAAGTATTCAATTACCTATTTACATTAAGCATCATCCTATGATGCTAAATATTCAGAAAGAAAAATTCTTACTTTCAGGACACTATATTCCAGTTCTTTCATATTATTCTGCCTCCTCTATTTTCTCTGTCTTTAGCTTTTCCTTTGTTTTTGCAACTTACTTTTTTTTTCTTGGCTATTTGAGTTCCCACTATTACCACCTGCATTTTCTGTTTTTTACATCCTGTCTCCTTCCTTTTTTTTATCTCCTCAGGTTTTGACAACAAAACTTAATATTATTTCTGTAATGGGATGATAAGGTGTGCTCACTTTCATGTTTTCTGAATGCACTAACGAAGGCTTCTTTGTTATACTTATACTTGATTGACTCAGAGTTGGAAGCATTTGAAAATTTTACTATAACTCCTGTGCACCCTAAATTCGAGTCATTAAGATATATCGTATAGGCCTTATCTCTAACATCTCAGGTCATGGGTCTCCAAGCCGTAACTTTTTAGTTAACATGGATCTAGTAATGCTCCACCTTAAAGGCAGGTCACACTTTTTCCATTAGAACGTGCTATGTAGCTCTTTTCTAGAAGTCCTCTTCTTGGAAGTAGCAATATTGTTGTGTAGCAAAGAGATCCAAAAGCAGCCTTCTAATTTCATTTGAATAATACTGTTCCAGTTGTGAAGCTAGAATTGAGTAAGAAAAGGTAGTCTGATTGTTAGTGTAAAAGGTGAAAGTAAAAACTATGTTTTGGATTAACTGGAATTTCTCCTTTTCCTGTGTTGGGTCTCAAGAACCCCATTTACTGGTATTGTTAAAGGCTCATTGCATCAGCCTTTCAAAGTAGATTTTTCAACCACAGTTAACTGCTGGTAGACCAGCATGAAATGCTGGCAGAGTTTATACCTCTGTCTTCTCCTTTCCTCTCTCCCTGCAGAAACACTTAGATTGGAAAACATGCAGAAGATAAATTGAGGCAGAAAAGTAGGGCAGCTATGTCAGCAAGAGAAGCATTGATTCTAACAGTAGACAGATGGTGAAAGCTCTCTGGAGACCTCTTTCTCTTGAGTCACATATCTAAACAGCCCAGACTAACTGTAGCCTCAATAGAGACTAGGAAAGGTGAGTTGCTTTGTGTTTTCGTTGTGTCTGCTTTCTCCAAGGAGAGTGAGACTGCCAAGGGACCTGTCTGAGGACTGAGTACTGGAGATCTGTAACAGCTGATTATAGCAGGCAGTATAGATTTATGAGGTTCTTAGTGTGGACTTTTCAATGTCAAATAGGGTTTCAGTACCTTCATGTGCCTGTGTGGTGGCAGGTTTGGGTTGTTATATTGAGGAACTCATGTTTGGTTCCTGGAAAGGCTCCAGGATTTCACATGCTGTGAAATACAGGTGGCTGGTTAACGATGGACTAGTCAGTAGAACATAGGAACAGAAGTATTTTTCTTCAGCTGAAACATTTGTTCCTATTTACCGTTTCAAAGTTTTTTGAGGGTAAAAGCTTTGCAGACATCTCTGTGTATGGAATTCAAGTTTGGTATAGCATAAATGCAGATCTCAGGTTACCAGTGTTAACTTTGCAATTCAGTGATCAATATTCTTGATCTCCAGTAATACCCTTTCTGAACAGGAAAGTATTGAGTCCTTGCAAGGACAAAGAGGTTTTGGTCTGGGATTCCTCAGAGTCACAGAAATTGAGACTAGAAAAGGGCAGTGTGTATCTTTTGTCTTACTGCCTGCACACAGGAGGCTGCCATACGTCACCCGGTAATTTCTGCATCAGAGTTTTGTCCATGCTCCAGAAAAACATACAACTTGAAGTCAAAGTGGTGGAGGATCTATCATACCATTCTTACACCTTCACTATTAAAGATTTTCACCTTGTTTCTGCTGGATTTTGCCTAATCTTTCAGCTGTAAAGTGGCATTGTGCTTTTTCTCTACTAAATTAAAAAGACATCTAGCATAGGAAATCTTTTCTTAGTTACATGTAGACTGTGACAGTGTCATCTCAACCTCTTTGCTGCTGTCCTGGAAAAACTCACTTCATTGATTTTGTATACTAGAAAAGACTCTCATATTCCTTAAATAAATATAACTAAAATGTCACTTCTGGATTGACACAGAAAGAGTGTATAAGAGAGAACAAAATGGAAGGTACTGGTTGTATTTGCAGTGAAATAAAAAAATAATAAAAGCATCCTAAGAGCATCATGGAGGGAGAGAAAAGAGTTCGGGTTATGGCACAGATTTTTGTTTCCACTGGCTATGTGAATTAAACAAGCTAATGTTGATTCTTCACAGCATGAAAAGACTCATAAAAACTTGCAGTTTTTTTTCTTCAGGGGATGTATTAACTATCCAGGGTAACATTTGTACTGCTCAAAATAGTGATGTGTAGCTCATACTCTAAACAGAGATAATAACAGCAATGAGGACATCAGAAATAAGGGCAGATCTTTGGATCTTACAGCACTGCTTACTGAGTCCACAGGAAGACGAGTAGCTTCTCCAGGTCCCTCCACTCATTGCTGCTTCTGGAAAAAAGGCTGCATTAGAAACCACATGGGAAGATCATGGTAGAAATTATTCCAAGGTACAAAGTACTGTGAGAAAGGGCAACTCTAGCCTAACACCACAAAGAAAGTTGCCCTATGGAGTCTGCCTGTTTAAGATCTTCAGAAAGGAGGGACCTTGAACTGCCAAATGTGAATCATGTCATGGATTAGAGATGTAATTCATTGCTGCAGGATACCCCTGGGAAAGTCCAAGGAGTTCAGAAAGCTACCAGAAATTATTCAGAATGCTCTCATCTGAACCAATTATTCTATACTTACTTTGAGCATCTTGTTTTAGAAGCAATAGGTAGTACTGCTGTCAGAGGAAAGTGTACTGAGGTATTCAGGGTACTGAGTTGTATTGAATCTGGTTTGACTTTGACTCCTCCATACAATCTTTTCTCTGAGCCTAACCATTGCTTTATGAAGAATATTCTAGTATCTGTGAACTTTTGTATAGTCACACCCTCCCCATTTCTTTCCTGTACCTGCAGTAGTACCAGGACTTTTGTCTAAGCTGTAATAACCCCATATGTACACTTAGGATGGGCCTTAATTCTTCATTAGAGCCTGGTTTTTTTTATTGCTGCAGTTCCTTATTGGAAATGGGTGGCGGAAGTTGTCCTCACATCAGCCAGGAATCTAGGCAGAGAACTTTCAGAATACACCATCTCCCTTTCATTATTCCTCCAAGCTTTGGGACTATCATGCATTACAGTGCATGTTCTTTTTTCAAAGCAAACTCTGGATCATTCACTCATTTTCCCGACTGTTTTGAGCTAGGCTTGCCTGAGTGAGACAAGACACCCAAAAGGAATGTGACTGCAAAGACATCTGTTATCCTCTTTAGAGGCACCTACCTTTCACATTATTTGCCAAAATTCAGGTTGCAACCAAGGCATACTTTTTCTACTGAAAAATGTGGGAAAACCAGATTCATTTGATTGCTCTGAACACATTGGCTAAGGACAGTCAATTATAAAGATTACCTATTAGAAAGTCAAAGATTGCAAATTATGTATGTCATTATTGGTACTGCTAGGGGACATCAACTGCTCTGTGTCTTATGTGTTGTGAAGCAGTCCTGAGATCTGGATTTGGCTTCACTAAATTGTTAGATTGGAGAAACAAGAAAAAATTATGAAATGCTGCTATCACTGAGGTCTTACTTTCTACAGACATATCACTCGCTGTTGCATAAGAATCTATCAGCCAGCACTAAGCAGACCAGGTTTTACTCTAGATCAGCAAATGTGTCCAAGTAGCAATGGCCCTATCAAAAAAGCAGTAAAATTCATAATTCAGCTTCTTCGCTGAAAGATACGTGTGACACAGAGGACTTCAGAGTAATGCAAAACACAATTAAAACAAAAAACAGAACAAATGAAAAAAACCCAAAACCCATGTGACTGGCCCTCCTGACTTCTGGCCCTCTCTGGCTTCTGCAGCAGTTTCACCTCTGAGCTTTCCTAAAATACTCAGGAGAGGAGTGACGTAATTGCTTCTTCAGAAGCCAAGAAAGCTTTTCCATTAACTTCAGCATAAGCAAAAGAAGGCCATTTCTGGATGTTTTGAAGCCTTACTTCACTTTTCCACAGATCTGATTTTGATAACACTGGGCCCACCCTGTGTTTAGCTGGAAAGACCTTCTCTGCAACCTAGGAAGCTTGCAGATTGTATTTCACGTATCATATTAAAAGAGCCTGCTGGTATCCCTCTTGGCACAATTCAGAGACTTAACACCCATAACCCCTTTGCTCCCTGGATTTCAGCGCATAACTTTTCTGCATTATTGTGTTGGAAAACCTGTCCTTCCTCAGTGACAGTGAACAAAATCATCCAAATAGACTGTGGCCTGAGTTTGCTTACATACAGTCTGATCAGCTGCCTCCTGTTTCTAATAAGTACTGGATAAGGAGTCTTTGGAGAACAAGATTATTGTCCTTAACTGCCATGCTGTTTTTGCAGAGCCTTGCACACGTTGGTATTGCCCTGCCTTGTTTCTTCATGCTTGCTCTCCATTCTTAGGGCAGCTCCTCTCATTATCCTAATTTTGCGTCAGAAAATGCTAGGAAAAAATGCTTGCTCATCTCTGTTTTTTCCTTACCTACAAGCATTTTTCAGTACATGAATGGATTTACCAATATGTTGAGAAATGTATCAGCTTTAATCCCTGCTTTAATGCTTCTCTAATCTGTGGTTCTATCTCAAGCAAGAATAGTACTGTGTACTTCAGTTTCTTTCGTTAAAGTAAAACCTTTGCTGTATTACCTTTGCCTTTAATTCAGCTGCTTCTGCCTTGTTTTCTGTGAATATCCAATAAACATACACACAGTCACAGCCACTGAAAGCAGGGGAAAGAAGAGAGGCAGCCGAGATGCTGGGTGACTTTTGGACAGATACCCCCAAAAATCTTGCCATTCCATCACTCTTTTAGCCCTGTTGAAGCCTGATCTGAAACAGATTAAGTCATGGACTGAGTTGCTTTCATCTGTAAAACAGCCTTTTAAGGCAAGAAGTTCCTCCGCACTTCAGGAAGAGAAAATATTTGCATGCGTGACACCATTTTAATAGGAACATTTTTCTTAACATTGGAATCAGTTGATTGGGTGCATCTGGCATTTTACAGAGACTATTCTTGAGTTTTACTATTTTATTTTCTTAAAGTAACAATTAGTTGTTGAATGTATCTCACCATTACAGGAAAGGACTGAAGACCACTTTAATTTGCAGAAGTGCAGACGTGTCATCTCAAGTAAATGTGAAGTTTTCTAAGGGAAAATGGTGTCTGTGGCTATGAACTGAAAGGAAAAGACAAACTGTAAATCACAGTGGGTCTAAGGAAGGAGTGAAAATCTGAGGTTTAAAAATAATCTTGCAAGACTGCTGCAAAGGTGTAATTTCTGTAAATATATATTTATAAAGCAGCAGTCCTGCAGGATTATTTTTAAATATGAAATATGTAAGACAGGTCTGGCTTGTACTCCTCTTACAGCCCTGAAATAAAGTTTTTAAAGTGGCAATGCTAGATAACTCCAACACTCTGTGTAAAGACGTTTTCAGGTCAAATGGAGCAAGCCTAGCAGCAAAGTTGTGGAGCAGGATACACACAGGAGCTCTTAATGTTCCATTCCAGTGCTCAGTTCCACACTCATCATCAGGACAGAGACTGATCAGAGGGTAACTAACTCACTTTTAAAAACATGATTTTTTACTTCAGCTATAAGTAGACATTCAGACTGAAATGCTGTGAGCGCTATAGGCTGCTGGGGCTCAAAGATGCAGACAATTTTTTTTTTTTTTTTTTTTTTCTGTTATTTGGGTAGCCTTCTGAGGGAAAAGAATTACAAAAGAGCAGTGGATTATTGGTATCACCGCCTGTGGGTTATTGTGGGTTGTGAGAGATGATAAAGAGCTGTTTGCTGTCACCAAAGAAATGCAGAATAACTTTAGGAGGAGTAATATCATTGCACCTGACCGGGTCAAGGTTATAATGGTGGTTGTTTGGCATGTGCTGATGCTATTAAAACTCTATTAGCATGGAAGGGCTTGATCTCATTCTCCTGACAGCCGAAGATCCCGCATCGTAACTTCAGGGGGAACAGGATCGGGCCCAGACTGCCTTAACGCAGGATACCCATTACGAATATCTCAAGTGGTGAGAAAATTTGTCCCCGAGTTTTTAACAGAATGACAGAAAGTTCTAAAACTTTTCGGAAAATTTCGGCTTTGAATCACGGAGTCTTGGTATAGACTTCCTGAAAAATCCTAAGGACTGAAAAAAAGAAAGAAAAAAAGAAAGGAAGCGGTTCAGTTTGAAGAAAATAGTTCTGATGTGAGAGAACGGCACTTGAAAACCGTAATTATGTGAATATCGGTAGTAAAAAGCATCCTTCTTAGGCTGGCCATAGGAAACCTGAGCACAAATGGAAACTTGCCATCCGAGAGAGAAAGACTCCCTCCGAGTATATTTTTTTTCCCCTATTTCCCCATTTTATATGGTGAATGTAAGCTTATGGACAGCTGCAGACAGGTGGCGTGGTTAGGTGGTGTTTTGCCGGGGTGGGTTTTGGAAGCGGCATGTTGAAGGTGCCCGGTGGGGTCGGTGCACGCGTGGCACAGCTCCGGGGGCGGCGGGGGCTTTGCTTAGGTAACGAACTGATCCCCGGCTTCCCCAGACGCCAACACCCGCCGCCGCAACCGCTCCAACATCTACGAGCCCCGGGCCTCATGCCGGGGCTGGTAGTTCTCCCCCCACCTTTCCCCGCTGGCTCGTAAGCCAAGGGTTCCGCTGGGGCACAGCAGGTCCTGCCAGCGCCGGGAGGAAGGGGATGCCCCAGGCATCTTCTCCTCTCCGAATCGCCAGGAATTTCAACTTGTTTTTTCTTTCCTGCTGTTTCCTCTTCAGTTTCGCTGACGGAACCCGACGAGTGCTTTGCACTCCAAACCGCCAAGCGATGTGGCCGATAGGATGACATTCAGGGCTTGAAAAAATTCCCTAATGCCCTTAGAATATCGCTTAAAAACTACTCCGAAATATTCCGTAGCTTTTTAATTGAAGTAAACAAAGTGCAACAAATCCTAACTCTTATATGATTGCACTGAGATTAGGCTCTAATTGCTTAAGGTTCAGGTGGAATCTGCAGGCTAAAGCCTATAAGAACAATCTGAATTTCACAATCATTCTGTCAAAAGCAAAGAGATGAGAGCCCACACGCTTCCTAACAAGTCATTTTTAACAGTTACAAGCTCCTCACAAAGACCACACAGGGAGTCTAAGAGATGCAAATCTAATCCCTGGTCATTCTGCAGGCCTTCAACAAAGATGTACTAAAGCCTAATAGAAAAGAAATCAGTTCTCTGTCACCAGCTCCTACTAAAATCTATTAAAGAAAGTACGGATCTTGTATTTACAGCAGTTGCTTTAAAAGGTTAAGGACAAGTACATATAAAAGGTACACATTTTTATTTTTTTGTAGGTGAAATATTCAAAAAAATACATCCTCCACTCTTTTTTATTCCTAATGATGCTTTAGTATTTAGTTTGCATTCTTTGAGCAAAGGAATCATCCATCATCCATCATCCAACCCTTTGTTCTTTGAAATATTAGCAACAGAATTTTTTTGATTGTTAGTCATTTGGACGGGTGCCGTTTCGCCTTTTTTTTTTTTTTTTTCTTTTTTTTTTTTTTTCCCTCAGGATCCCTCATTTCAAAACGCGTGCAGGGACCTCGGAGCAGCGGTCGGTACTTATCAAAATACCTTGAAATGTCTCCATCCCATCGGTAGCTTGACCAGTGTCTAGGAGCGAATATTTAAATCAAACGAATATTTAAATAAAGAAGACTAAAACGCCCAACTGTACATTGGTAAACGATACACAGAAATAGGCGGCCTTTTCCAGGACACTCTCCTCTCCTAAGTTCTGTTTTTAATGAGATCACCCCTTTTCCCCACCCCCTACCCCCTCTCTAACTCGCTGTATACTGGATTACCTCTATCTCCCGGCAAATCTCACTCTGATTTGCTTAGACTCTCTAGTGTACATTTGAATAATTCAAATTAACGCGAAAGCTGTCACTTTTCTACAAGAACACCATCAAACGCAAACGCGCATCTATCCACACCTTAACGCCCATGCATCACGCTTTTGCTGATCTGTTAACACAGGGATACACACACACGTCGCACCTCTAATTTGGGGTCACTTTTGTTGGTAAGGTCTCTTTTGCCCGGAAATGGGAGGGGGGGTTGGGGGAACTGGGGAGAAAGAGGTGCTGTCCTCTGCTTGTGGGGTGCCGTTAGGTGGAGGAGGAATCCTGCCTACCTTGCCGCTATGAGATCAGACCTTCCGCCCCACCCTGGAAAATCTCCACTAATAAAATAAACGGGTCACTTGTTGATGTTTTCTTAGCAATATGGATGGGGGGAGCAGAAGGGAGGCGAAGGAGGGTATTCTTAAATTACAAGGGGAACTAAAGACTGTTTTGGAGAACAGATGATGCTTCCGGAGGTGAAGTGGAAGTTGCTGGTCTGGGGCTATGTTTCCGATGTGAGTAAATATTTGACCCCCGACAACAGGTAATGTATCTCCAGTTCTTGCTGAAAAATCAGAAATCGAATCGGAATCGTTTCCCCGCTCTGCTGAGAGACCTGGAATGCTTTTCCCAAGCGACAAGGAGCAGAGCACTATCCAGCGGGATGGAACACCAGCTAACCGCCGTGGCTTGAGGAGAGAGAAAACACGTGGGGCCAAAACCTGCTTGCCTGCTCCCCGTGATTAACACCCAGATTTCAGGGGACAACACATGCAAATAAAACCATCAGTTGTCTTGGCAATAACTTTTCCTGAGAGGGGCAGGTCCCCTTTCTTTCTCCTCTTCCGCCCCCCATGCTCACCTCCCCACTGCGTGATCTTCGTGGGAAAATCAGCTCCAGCTCAGAGGCTGGAGGAAAGCTGCTCTCCCTCTGCAACAGCGGGACCGCGAAACCCCCGTCGACGCAGAGAGCGCATCACCCACCACCAAGCGGTACCGCCTGCCCCGGCGCCCCTTCCCTCTGCAAAAGAGCCTGGAAAGTGTCCAGCCCAAATTTGTTTCATGAAAGTGAAACCAGCCCGGAGGAGCTCCTTGTCCCCAGTGCCCGGCCGGGAGTGGAAGGGTCACACAGCGATCAATGAGCACTTTTTTTGAGGGAGTAGTGGGGGGAGAATAGAACAGGTTTGTCTGTCACTGTGGTACCTGGGGCAGGGAAGGGAGCACTTCAAAACCCCGAGCTAAGCCTTTCGGGGCCTCCTGCACCTGGCCCTTGCCGGGCCCTCTGGCCTGAGCCCTAGTTAGGGCACAGCGGTGGTGGGGGGGAGGTAGTTCCGAGCTCTGCCTCTGAACGGGGCCCCCCAGACGGGGCTGCGGAGGCACAAACCCACCTCTCATCCTCAACGGTGTGGCTGCGGTTTGCAAGCCGGTAATAACAGTGTACCTCTTGCACGGATAATTCAGCTTTCTACGACATTGCCTTATTTAGTCAAATATTTATTTACTTACCTCCCACCCCCACCCCCCTTCCTGATAGCTTATTTGGCCCTTTGAAGTGGCAGAGAACAAAACAGTGTGGCGGAGGGTGGGAGCCAGAAAAAGCAGCGCTGCTGAGACGGGCCACCGTGTTGAGCTGCAAGAAGCAAGTGCCTGCTCCCAAACCTCGGGCAGGCACGGGGCTTGGGGCTGGGGCTGGGCGCTGCCCGCAGCGAGCACCGCCACACAACCGAATGATGGAGGGGAAAGGGAACGTGTTGTGTGCGGGGCTGGAAGAGCCTTCATTTCGCTCTTGGTTGCCCGCAGGCTGGCCCCAACTTTCCTGCCCGCTCCTCTCCTGCAGGATGATCACTGTGGAGGGCGCGCAGGCCTCCAGCTTTCGCTTGGCTTCGGGCACTTGAGGAATAAGAAAAACTCTCCGGAGCAAGCTGGGGCGGGGGGAGCTATGCCTGCCCGGAGCAGGGTCTGCCCTCCTGAGGCCAACTCACCCTCCAGGCTCTGCGGCCAGGCTTTTGTGTGTTTTTTCCCCTGCGCTCTCGCAGGGCAGGATGTGGCTCCAGGGGCACAGCAGAGGGGACCCCCGTGTTGCGGCGGGCTGCCCCGCTCTCCGACGGACTGGTCTGCTCCGGGGCACGGCCGGCTTGGCTGCCGGGCTCGGCGGGCTCCCGTTCCCTTTTATACCTCCGTGAAACTTTCCTTCCCCCGCGCCTGACTTTAAAAAGCAAGTTACAATTTTCTAGGGATCATTTACCCGGTGTATTCTTGATTAAATGACTGTTAACCCTAAGAGGCTGATAGGACAATCAACATTCTTTTCCAATCACCATTCTTCCCTTGGCTGTAGCTTTTTTTCTTTTCCTCCAACAGGGACTCTCGCTGTAGGTCAAACCTTTGCTTTCTAAAGCAATTAGGTCATATTTTCAAAAAGAATATTAGATTAAAAATACATCGTGATTAAAGTATAGTGTAAAAGGTCTGCAGCAGGGAGAAAATATTTGGTGCTCGTCTGCAGATTCTCTCACCTACCACCTACTCTAAATGCGTCCTGTATCTTCCGGCATGTCCGGCTCTCATGATTGCAAATAGGCCTGTTTTCAAATGGAAATAGGACTTCCAAACTGATTATGTGTATTGAATCGGAATCACTCGCTAGATCCTCTTGTATAAAATGTATTGAAAAAAAGCATGATGGTTGAACAGCGCTGAAACTGGCTCCTTCTTATCTCAGGGAGGTCGATCTATTTTACAACTTTTTGCCATTTGTGAATGTTTCAGGTAGATAATTACGCTGCCATTGTGAAACGGCGATGCACTGACACACAAACACCCCCTCCCCCGCGACACACATACTTCCCTCACCCCTGCTCCCAGCTCACACACCTCCGCCTTCCCCGCGCAGCCCGCGCCGCGCATAGCCCACTCCGTGCCCGGACTTGCACGGCAGGAACACGCCGGGCCCCCCCACGCAGCAGCTCAGCCACCGCCACACACCCGCGGCGTGTCCCAGCGCCCGCCGCCGCCACACACAGCCTGCCCGTGACACCAGGCAAGAACCCCACGACACACCAGCACCCTCCCGAGCCCCACGGGACTACTCGGTTCCCACATCTGGGTCCTGCTTCATGAGCCACTCTTTAAAAACAAGCAGGCTGTGTATGTGTGTGTGTGCATCGAAAAGCCAGAGCCAGGAAGAAACAGCTATTGCTCACACGCGGAAGATTGAAGACAACCTCCGTGCAAAGGTTCCTTCTATTGATATGTAATGAGAGCTTTAAATCCTGTCATATCTTCCAAAGAATAATCCATTCAAATTCAGAAGGGTAATTAAAAAGCGATGAGAGAAAAGGGGGATCTGCGCCGGGCAGAAAGCGGGCAGCCCCCCGTGCCCTGGAGAGAGATAAATCGGCGGCAGGAAGTGTGGTTCCCCCTCAGCTTCCCCAGGACGGGAGTGGCAGTCCGGACCCCGCATGCCCGGCCCTGGCTGCCCCGTTCCCACCCCCGCCGTCCCGTTGCTGCGGGGTACGAGCCCTTACAAACTTTCTTCGGTGCTTCCTCCGTGGTTGCCTTCCCCTCACCTAAACCAACTAAACGCAACCCGAGCTCGGAGGGGGGAGTGGGGGGGGCCCGGTCCTGCTTGCCCGCAGGGAGCCCCCGCTGCCGGGCGGGCCAGGACCGCTGCTCCTCCGCGCACCAGGATGGGAGCGGCGGCCCGGTACCACCCTGCAAAGTCCCGTGAAAGTGACTGCACAGGAGCCCCCTGACAGTTCAGAAGATGCCAGTGCTGGGACCTGTCCTCCGTTCTTGGCCGCACTTGCACAGTACCTTTGCGAAGACGCAAATTCGTCCTGCCGTATCCAGTCCTCGGTCTTTTTTGGGTTACCGCGGAGATGCCGCGCACTTCCCTGCCACTACCCCGCTAAGCAAGTGTGGTGTGAGTTGCAGTGACGGGGCAGCACAGGGCCCCCGAATTCCATGCCACTCGCCCTGGCTATGGCAAGGTGCCATAGGCGATCAACACCTTGTCAGGGGTGTTGGGCGGAAGTCAAAGGGGTTCCTGGCCAGGCGTTCGCAGCCCTCCCACAGGGGGATCGCCCAGTGTGCCAAGGACGGGAGAAACTGCGGGCACGCACAGCTGGATCTACCCTGCAGCACCTGCAGCCTGGCAGCCTGGCAGCGCAGGAACAGGCTGCCTTGGCTGGCGTTTAAAAAATACAAAGCGAGGCAGGCGCTACCCTCGGCCGCCAGCAGCCCGCGGGCGAGACCTTTGCTGGGCTGCTCCTGGCCCCGACGGGCAGGGACAGCCGGCCGGACCGCAGGCAGCCCCGCGGCCGCAGAGCCCGAGGGCAACGGACGGGATCAGATCAGTCTCCCTCGACGGAGAACCCCGAGTTGAGCTCCAGCGGCAGCGCTGGCCGCGCCGGGAGTTACTTTGGTAGGCGGCGTGGCGAGGGGCAGCGCAGCGGGCGCCCAGCGGGAACTGGAAGGGGTTGCGCGGCGGGGCCGCTCCCGGCCGGGTAGAGGCAGAAGGTCCATGCAGGATTTCCTCGGTGTAAAATAATAATAAGAGTGGAGGCACAGGCCGGCAGGCAATGCGTCTTTCAAAGGGAGGGTTTTCCCATTCCTGCCCCCCTCTGCTCCCCAGACCACGCAGTTTATGCCGGGCGCATCAGCTCCTACATATACCACCAGATGCACACATCTACAGATACAATTCTTATATAGACGCACACAGGTAGAATAAATGCTCCGCATCGGTCGTCCACTTGTTAGGGGTTTTTTCTTCCCCTGCGGTGAGCGAATGCAGAGAGAGGTGGCGGGGACGAGGACCTTCGTGCACTCCATTTCTCAGCAGCAACAGTGCGTTTCTGAAGTAAAGCGCAGGTTAAGAGCAAAAGCCGAGAGCAATAAGGTGCTCAAGAAAAAGACAATATTTTTAAGAGCTTCTCTGAATAACAGCAGTACCGAAAACAAAAAGTTTATGGAACAAAAGCCCCGAAAGAAACTCCGAAAGAGCCGTGTCCTAGAGTCACTGTATTAGGTCAGTAACACACTGAAATTAACTCAGCCACTTCAGCAACACCTTTGATACGAAGCAAAAAAGTCTGCTCCCTGTCAGATCCCAGGTATATAAGTTTGTCGCCTTCTAGCACGTTATTACTTGCCCAAATTTACTTGATAGAGAAGAACTCCTGTGAAACCCATCAGGATAGATGGAAGTGAAGATCTGACAGGTTGCTTAGTTTTCTAAGCATTGCAAATATCCTTCTAATATTTTTGAAAAGGAAAGAAAAATAGAAAAAAACCCACAGAACACCATCACAAACCCAACCAAACAAAGCCCAGCTAAAAAAAAAAAAACCAACTTCGTGTGTACATGCGCTTTATTCTTTCCCTGTATACTTTAAGGAGCCCCTGTACCGACGGAGCGCTACTCAGAATGATATAGGGAGTTCTCATCGAGTGAATGAAATAAGTCCCATACGTTCGCTAAAATCAGCTGTATAAATTCATTGCCATAGAAGCACAACCTACAAACTAATTTAAAATTACTCGGAAAGTCCCACTGTGTTTAACGAATAGAAATATATTTCAGAATACAGTAAACATCTTATACACATTTAGTTGTTAGCGTGAGAAATGGAGCCAGCCAGTAAAACTAGACCTAAGTATCCTTAGTCACTTGGTGAATATTTTTAGAATATACATTTTAAACTTTTTTTCCTATTTCCATATGCCAGCTCAGGGCAGCGGATTAACACCATCTTTGGCAGGTAGTGCAAATGCACTCGGCCATTAGGAAACGCTTTTTGCTTCTTTACGTCTGTGTTATTGTAAAAAAAAAAAAAAAAAGAAGAAAAAAATGAAAAAGAAAATACATATTTCCCTCTTCCCCCTCCTCCTAACAAAAACCTTTACATGGAAGATTAAATGTCATAGTTAACCTTTTCATCTAGAGGTTTCTCAAGAATTTTTCTGCATGATATGTTGTTTAAAGCATCAAAACGAATTTCAGTTTCTTTTAGCACCAATACATCTTATTCACCGTCTTGTTTATATAGCTGACCAGAAGCCTTCAAGAGAAAGACACAGGATAAAGAAAACTTTGACCTTACCTGCTCCCTAATGTGCGGGCAGCCAGGAAAAAAAAAAAAAAGGGGGGGGGGGCGGAAGTAATTTCGTATTATTCATCGCTTTTCCCAGAGACGGTAATCTCTCTACCTCATAGGTACAGCCGTACTGGGTCAGGTCTCTGTACACATTGGATACATATAAACAGTATTACCATTTACTTCGGGTTTGGAGGGTTTTCCCCCCCTGAAGGGGCTCATGAGAGGAACAGCGGGTCAGACAGAGAAAAAAAAAAAAAAAAGAAAAAAAGGAGAATATTTCTCAGCTTTGCTCCAGGCACGGCCATGAAAGAACTGAAATTCTTCAGAAGTCACTCAGTCTTTACCTCTATGTCCCCTTTGAAAAAGCCGTCACGACAAGTTGGACCGGGTCTGCTTCTTAGCGAGGCCCCTCTACCTGTGCTCCGCCACGAAACTCCTAAAATACTTTTTTCTTTTCCCCTCTGTTTTTCTCCCCCCTCCCTTTGGCAACTTCTTTTGGTGTCATCTCAGAGCTGTCTCAGATTACATTGTTTGAGATCTGCACTTTGAGCACTATTTTAGGGCCCTGCGCTGCTTTTTGAACCGAGATGCAGGCAATATACGCATAGATCAGCTCCCCATCTCTGTTCCCCCCCTCCCCTTCCCGCCGGAGCAGTCCCAGCCCCGCTCTGCCCCATCAGCCGCCGGTGCAGGCCCCGGCTCTGCAGCCTCCCCCGAGCCTTTCCTTCCAGTATCCCCGATGCTACCAGGCTACTGTGACAAAATAAAAAACTAACCCAAACCCACCCCACAACCCGTTTTGATATGAAACAGCAAATACAAAGAAGCCTTTTGCCATTGTTGCTGTTGTGGCGGTGGTAGTGGTGGTGATGGGGGTTTGTTGCGTTTTGGGTTTTGTTGGTTTTTTTTTTGCACAGCCTGCTGTGCCACTACAAGCACACTTCATGGCACTCAAGCATGAACTCCTATTTACAGCAGGGAATAAATGCCCTCCGCTATTCTCCTACGTTTGGAGGCAGTGCCAGGGAGTGGGGGAGCAGGAGGGCATAACCATTCTCCACCACATCCCTTCTTCTCTCCAAAGATGGGGTGCTCACTGTCCCACGTTGATAAAGTAGTTGTTATATGGAAAAAAGTGCATTTCTTTCATCATTTCAGATTTGAATCATGCTGCCCCTCCCCTTCCCCATTCCATTATCCAAGTTCTGCATTGATTACCAGGAGACTGAAAATCAGCGTATTGGAAGAAGCAGGAGTTTAAACGGAGGCACATACTTTAATTTAGACAAGCTGTACAGTGACTAAGTTCTCATGAGTGTTCTCGAGGGACATGGGAGATTAAAATGTATTTACACCCCATCCAGCCCCGAAATATCTTTATCCCAACCAAGGCATAACAGGTTTATACAAAGAATTTTATGATAAAAGGCAACAACACAAAGTCATAAAAAACCCCTATAAAATTGTTAAAGAGCAGTTGTTTGCATTTCTCCTGATTGATATGTAAATACAGTTTGAACTGTGTTTGCTCGGTCTCTAGTGCTTAATAAAGAGATGAATTCACCTTTCTGTGGAACAAGTAAACAGACTTTAAACTAAGCCGACATCAGACAAAGTGGAAATGAGTTTATTTAATCGAAACTAAATCTAGTTTAAGAAAGATAAGTCAGTGTACATAATAATCCATTACAGTAATTACACCCACCACCAAATATGTGTTTATGAGGTTGTCGAGACACAATAAAATTCATTTATTTCCCTCGAAGTCTATAATGAAAAGTCACCGGCTGAATCTCTACCGAACATGCTAACTCCAATATTGGGGAGGAGGAGGGAGACACAATTTCTCGGCTCTATTAATGCCTTTCAGCGCTCCTCACTTTTGAAAGTTCCTGTATTTGGAGGGATATGAACGTTAATTACATCTGAAGCAGAAATGTCGACTTAACCACCGCACTTTCCCCTCGGTCTTGTATATTAACTCAGACAGAAACTAGCATTAACTTCAAAAATCCGTAGACTTAAACCTACCCTCGCTCCCTCGGCGGGAGCTGCAGCGCTGAACCACAGACATTCCCAACACTTCCTTCATTTAGCAGAAATAACAGCACTAAGCTCTAGATGCCTCCCACCATGCTTAACATGGTGCTATAGATCCTAAACGAGTATTTCGCATAGAGAAAGGAATTAAAATAAAACAAGGAATATCCTTTGGGTTAGTAGGGAATGTTGCTGTATAAAGCATGACATAGTATTAAGAATGAAAGGTCTCGAAATTCCTGTTGACACACGTGATGTTCACCAGTTAGAAATAAAAGAGGGGTGGGGGGAGGTAGAAAGAATCCGATAATCTCTCTCTTTTTTTTTTTTTTTCATTTCCCTTTTTCTCCATCCCGACTAGCACTTGGTGTCCGAGTACCACCGGCTATCTTGGATAAATAAAAGACTGGAGCTTTCGAAAGCTGATACTTGAACTGAAGATTGGGATGTTTTCATCCCGGGCAAGCTACTTGCTTTCTCTTCAAATATACGAGCATTTCATAATACCTCTGTAATTCAGGGGTCTCTCAATGACCGCGATATGCTTCCATGGTTTAACTGGGCGGATCTGAGTCTGGAGGGGGAAGGGGGAAACAAAACCAACCAAAACCAAAACCAAAACCAACAACAACCAAAACCAAAAAACCAACAAAAAACCCCAAACAAAACAATAAAAAAGTAAATTAAAAAAAGAGCAGCAGATGCGAAGGGGAACATGCTACAGGGTCTCTTTTAGGATGGAGGACTTCTTATTCTGCTACACCCACGAAAGGGATATTTGGGACCCTAAAGACAGCGAACTAAGCGTATTTCGGGCTTGTCCGATACGAACTGCTTAACTAGATACGCTTTATATATTTACAGCGAAGTTAAAATCTGACTGCCTTGCACTGCTCACAATATTCACCTTCCTACCAACCGCCCCTCTGTGTCTCAGCTGGGCGCGTACTTCGCTCACACGCACACAAACACGCGCACGTGCACACGTGTACACACATGCACTTTCTCCTCATGTCCTCCTTTACAATCTTCCCAAATGGCTACACACACACAAAAAAGCCCCAAACCCCTGGCAAAGCCAATGTCCGTTCGCCTGGGGTGCAGCCTGCAGCTGACCTCTCACCGGGGCAGTGAGGGGGAGATGTGCGGGAGAAACTGCGTGGCCGTGTCTGTGTGTCTGCGTGTCTGCGTGCCTGTGTGTCTGGGTGTGCATGCTTGCAGGGCTGGGTATGCGTAGAAAATTAAATACAGTCTGGCAAAGAAAGTTAATTCAAACTACATGTCGTAAGCAATAAACTATCTTTTTATTTTGATTATAAATAAGGTGACTGTACTTCCCTTAAAATACAAGCGCATAGGAAAACCTGGTGGAAATTATTACCTTTTTTTTTTTTTATTTTTTTAACACGGTATTAAAACTGGACGCTCTTTAAATCGTCAGCGTGTTCTATACTGTCAGCAGGTTCTTCGTTAGTTTGTTTCTAGTGGCATTAGACTTTTACCTTCTTTCTCCTCCGTGCCTTTGGCATTTGCATTTCTACTCTTGGAATACTTTGCTTTCTCTGGCAAGAAGTCTCTGAGGTGGGCCTCGCCCCTCACCCTCCCGGTAATCAGGCTAATGAATTTGGACTAGATCCTTTCGCTCTCGAGTTTGCGAATCCCACGCATTTGCTGGTCACTTTTGGAGGCTGAGGACTGAGCCTGTATCCTGTTAACTCCCTGTTGCAGCTCCCTTTCGGGACCAGGGGCAAGGCCCCGGGAGGGTGGGAGCCTCTCGGGGTTTGGCAGTATACCGAGGGGGTTCCATCAATCAAAAAAGAAAAAAGGAACGGGGAAAGAAAAAAAAAATATGCGGGGGAGGGTCAAGAGAGGGAATCAAAGGGAAATAAAAAAAAGAATATTCGTAATGTGTATAATTTATTAGAAGCTTCTTAGGAACTATATTTAAGCCAAATATCTACATAAGTTACAGCAGGAAAAGGCGGCGTGCGCAAATAACAAACTGCCAGAGGATTTACGACGGGGCGATCAGTGTCCATAAAAAAGGTGGGGGTTGGTTTGGTTGATTGTATTTTTTTTCTTTTTCTTTATACAACAAAATATACAGGCTACTAAAAACTATGGGTTTAGTCCAACTTTTGACAGCATTATACAGCTACAGGTTCACATCAAACGTAAGGAGGAAAATAAAAGCCAAGCCTTTGATGACTCCACATCTCCATCCGCTGGCCCTGGCGGCGGGGCTGCCAGAGGAGACCGGGGCGGGGGGGGGGGGGGGGGGGGGGCGCGTGTTTGTTGGGTGG
>WYDI02016210.1:0-20035 GCA_009867235.2 Psittacus erithacus
CACCGATGTTTTTAGTTGCTGCTCAGTAATGTTTACTCTGACCAAGGACATTCTGAGTCTCATGCTCTGCCAGGGAGGAGGGGAAGCTGGGAGGAAGCAGAGACAGGACACCTGACCCAGGCTAGCCAAGGGGGTGTTCCATACCCTAGCACATCTTGCCCAGTATATAAACTGGGGGCAGTTACCCAGAAAGGCTAGACCACTGCTCAGATCGGGCTGGGTATTGGTCAACGGGTGGTGAGAGGTTGTATTCTCTTCCCTTGTTATTTCCCTTATCATTATTATTATCGGTGGTAGCAGCAGTGGTTTTGTGTTATACCTCAGTTACTGGACTGTTCTTATCTCAACCCATGGGAGTTACATTCTTTCGATTCTCCTTCCCATCCCTCTGGGAGCAGGGGGGAGGAAGGGGAGAAGTGAGAGAGCGGCTGCGTGGTTCTAAGTTATGGCTGGGTTTAAACCATGACAACCAACAACAAAACACATGTGACAGAAGCAAAGTGAGCAGCACCTCCTCTCTGTCAGCAGACTTCATGGAAAAGGAACAGAGGCCTTAACAATAACGACAAATGGTGTTTTATTAAAAACAAATGGTGGCAATATTGTGTTTCACTACGATCTATTAAGAAGCCATTTGAATTTTAAACTTATTTAAAGTAATGGAGATTTTAATGTCAGGAGATGTGGATAAATGTATTTAGGACAAGTGCTAGGTGTGGGGGTAATTGGAAGGTTGGAAGGGATTGGTGACAAGCACTGGTGGTGGTGGTGAGGATGACAGGAAGAAATCTATGTGAGAGTACAAGTGGTAACTTTGAATAAGTATTAAGTGGGATCCAGGAGCAGCTCCATGTCTTACCATATTTCAAACCTTTATGAAGGCAAAACATGGTGTCATACATTTTCTGCCTTCATTTCCCAGTGGACCTTTGTTTCTGCTGGAATAGCTCCCAGGCACCCTTTTTGGAAGGAACTGCAATATGCTCTGAATAGGTCTCCATTCTAGATGATCAGGAACAAGGACATTATAATCTAAATATACCTTTCAGTCTTCTTTATAGGATTCAGGTTCATACCTTCTCTAAGTTGCATTTTTCAATTTTACTCTTCAATCCAAAGTGCTGAGAACTCACTTTTTTATTTCTTTCATTCTTCTCATTAAGTAACAGGAATGAAAATTAAGATGTGCTCATAAGAGTTTGAATATAAAAACCTGACACTTAAGAAAAGCCCTGATTACCACAAAAGTTGTGCTAAAACCAAATTAATTTGTCATACCTGTAAGGAAAGTAGTATTTGAAACAGCTAAGGTGGGTAATGAGGGGAACAGAAGGAGAACAAGTAGGTACCAGTTAAATCTTAAGGCAAGGAAAAGCCAGTCCATGACTGAAGCTACTGTTGGGCCAAGACGTAAAGGTGGAGGGAAAAGTGAGAATCACAGAGATGCAAACAGAACCCCTCTGTGCATTTACAATGGGTAAAACCCTAACAGCTCTCACAAGCAAAAGAAGAATATACTGATTAATTTCAGTATTTCAGAATATAATTTTTACACCTCAAATTTTCCAGTATTTTTATTTCAGCAGGGGAAAGAGCTTCTTCTTTATGTAAAGTAGCAAAATTGTGTGTGAGGACAAGCACATATTAAGGAAATGAATCATAGCAAGACACTGGACAGTTGAGGCAGATTAGATATATCAGAAAGCAAATGGCAGAGTGAGGTACTGCAGTGGAGGTGTCTCCGCTACAGAGCTCAGGAAGAGTTACGACATTTATGCATTTTCATTTCTACAGGTGGGGACCTCAAATCATTCTGTGAGTTAGGCTCTTAGTATCTCTAAGCTGGTCCTGCTGAGGCACACAGTTAATATGCTTCTGACTTGTCAAAAAAAAAGCACAAGACACACTTAAATCTCTTCATGGCCCTAGCGCAGACATTAAGTTTATGTTGGTTGTGAATCCAACACTTATTTCAGGATGTTATGTTCCAAGCAACACATTGCATTTTCAGCTTCCAAAATTATTTTCACTTTATAAACTATGCTCTTTAAGTCTTTTGTGTATTTCTCATGTAGACCTCCAATATGAAATAGATTATTTGAACTACTGTGCAAGGACATTTCTTATTGATTACACTGCTGAATCAGATGAGTCATGATACAAATTGCCCAAACTTTCATTTTTTTTTAGATCAAAGGGAATAAATCCTGCTTCTGCTTAGGTAAAAGAAGACATAAAATGGGTATTTTTAGTTGAAAAATTCAACATATTCCATACCACTTTAGGATCTCTCCTTTTTTCTCAAATTAAAATACTAACTACAGAAAATAACCTAACAACCTGATTGCTAAAAAATTTTCCTAGGAATTGTAGAAGTTTCTGAAATTCTAACCTATACATTAATTAATTGACTTTTATTTCAAAAGAACATCTTACCTACTGTGCCCGCTGTCATGAGTGAGGAATCTCACTTAAAAAAATTGTGAATCTTCTGCAGTTAGTTCTGCAGCTTCAGTTTTGGGAGGCTGAGTAGAACATTAAAAACAAAACACAAAAAACCTAAACAAACAAACGAAAAAATGACTGGCTCAAGGCCTTTAGAAAAATAAGCAGTCAGAAAATATGTTTCATCAGGTTCTATAACTCTGTTAAATATCTATGCCATTTTAAGTAATTACTGCCTCTGCATGTGATCACTACTAGCTGTTTATGCTTGCTGAGCTCAACTCAACTGCTCTAGACTACTTCTGACACTGGCCGCTAGACCACCTTAAGGACTCAGTACTTTTGGTATGGGACTATGACATAAAGGTCACGAGCAAGTACTAATGGGCTCTTCTTTTTCTTTTACAGAAAACAACTGCAAAAAAAAAAAAAAAGGTTTACACAGTTCTTCCTCAGCTGAAAGATGTAAGCAATATGTTAGTATATGCTCTGGGCTGAGTGTGACAAGCAAACCTGGTTTGCATGTTTTCTCCAACATGACTGAAAATCTCACAGTGTTTTTATGTTTATAGTCTAGTTATTTTTAATAGAGTACATCTCAAAATATTTTAAGATATAAATGAAAATAAAACTTGCTTAGATCTCCCAATTTCACTTTTCTAGTTGTATCTCAGACCAGCAAAACAAAATGATAGCACATTTCTCATCTTACTATTGTACCAGGTCTCCATCTTTGTTAATTTTTCAGGGAAAACAATCCTCAGGTTTTTCCACCCCCAGACCTGTAGCAATTTGGCTTGCATTTTAAAAGGCCATGCCTAGCTGTGGAGGGCACAACACTTGTCCACTGAACCTCAGAAAAAGTGTCTTTTCATCCTCTTGATTTCAGCAAAAATTTTACTCACAGGAAATTTTTCTCAGTAAAAAACCATTTGAACACCATAAGACTTTCTTCCCAAGAGACACTAAAGCCTTTTTCCCAAAAAAAACCAATCAGGAAAATCTCCAGTCCTCTATATTCACGGCTGCAATTTTGGCTTTGAGAATCCTACAGGTAAGTGCAGTTTTGATGCCGTGCTTCTTTCATGTCACTAGCAATGAAAGAGCTGGATGTTTTACAAGAAGTACACTGATCATGTAGTTTATCTATTTGCCAAAAAAGGGTGGCATGGCAAGCAGTCCTGCAGGATGCTGTGAGTCTATCTGGGAAAAAAGACATAGCTGTGAAGCAATGGGCTTCAAGGAAAATCTTTCGTTGACTAGAAGTTAGCAAATGTGACACCTAGAAGAAGGGACGAAGGAAGATTCTGGGAACTCCAGGCTTGTCAGTCTGACCTCAGTGCCAGGAAAGGTAATGGAGCAAATCATCTTGAGTGCCCTCACATGGCACCTACAGCACAACCAGGTGATCACGTCCAGTCAGCATGGGCTTATGAAAGGCTGGTCCGGCTTGACTAACTTGACCTACTTCTATGACAAGATGAACTGCTCAGTAGATGAGGGAAAGGCTGTGGATTTTGTCTACCTGTACTATAGTGAAGTCTTTGACACTGTTTCTCCTGGATAAACTGACTGGTCATGGCTTGGATGGGTGTACTGTTTGATGGGTAAAAAACTGACTGGATGGCCAAGCCCAAAAAGTGGTGGTGAATGGAGTTAAATCCAGTTGGAAAGCTCCCCAGCAGAAAAGGACCTGGTTGTGTTGGTCAACAGCCAGCTGAATATGAGCCAGCTTGTGCCTAGACAGCCAAGAAGGCCAACAGCAACTTGGCTTGTATAAGAAATAGTGTGTGTGGCCAGGAGAACCATGGAAGTGATCGCCCTCCTCTATGTGGCACTGGTAAGGCTGCACCTCAAATACTATGTTCAGTTTTGGGTTCCTCATTACAAAACAGACATCGAGGTAATGGATCATGTCCAAAGAAGGACAACAAAGCTGGCTAAAGAGCTAGAGCACAAGTCTTATGAGGTACAGCTGAGAAAACTGGGGTTATTTAGTCTAGAGAAAAATAAGCTTAGGAAAGACCTTATTGCTCTCTACAACTACTCAAAAGGAAGGTGTAGTAAGGTGGGTGTCAGTCTCTTCTCCCAAGCAACAGGAGACAGGACAAGAGGAAATAGCCTCAAGTTGCACCAGGAGAGGTTTAGGTTGGATATTAGGAAAAATTTCTTCCCTGAAAGTGTTGTCAAGCATTGGAACAGGCTGCCCAGGGACATGGTTGAGTCCCCATCCCTGGGGGGATTTAAGATGTGTAGATGTGGCTCTTAGGGACATGGTTTAGTGGTGGATTTGGCAGTGTTAGGCTAACGGTTGGAGTCAATGTTTTTAAAGGTCTTTTCCAACCCAAATGATTCTATGATTCTATGAGAGGGTTTCAAGGTCATCTTGAAAGCATGGTGCACTGAGCATAACGTACCAACTTTCTGAGCATTCATGCTTAGAGAGCAGAACAGTGTGTGAGGGAAGCCGCAGACTTTTTTGAACAGAAACCACAAGACCTCCATTAGGAAAAGCACTCAAGGTGAAATACATAGCAGACTGTTTTCTACTTCAAAAGGCACTGCAAATGCTGTGATAGGAGCACTGATCACATAAAGGCCTGCACAGCCCTCTTCACACTGCTGTGCTCAGCATATCCAAACTAAGTGCAGTGTCACCCTTGACTGTATGAAATACAAAAAATAGCACACAGAAGTGCATTGTTCAAGACGAATGACATGACTGAAATGGGAGCTAAAGTGCAACGAGGTACCAATTACAAAATATGTTATTTTGGATTGGATTCGTTATTGGAGACATTTACGCACCCAGCATATCAATTTCCCTACATGAGCAAACTTTTTCAAACAACAACTTCATACTTAGTTTATTGCCACCTACCATTCATTGATCTCCTTGAGTATTACTTGCTAGGGGCAAAGTATTGGCTGAGTTGATTGAATGGCAAAGCTCCCACAGAATTCAGTATTCTCAGGATTTTATCCAAATTGTCTTCTTATCCATGCATTTAGACTATTTCTCTTTATCATTCAAAATAATTTTTAAAGATGAATTTAATTTTATTTCCTGCTGGTACTTGAACCACTGTATGGTTTTATGGCTTTGTCTTCTGCACATACTGATTTTCATATGCCATCTCAATTTGCCATCTTCTGTGAAATGTATGTATTTTCATCCCTTCAGAAACATCTAAAGTCAAGGTAAAAGACATTATTGTTAGGGCTACAACATATATGTGCATATCACTAGTAAATTACAAAGGAACAACTATACTTGTTAAAAGCTGAAGTTCTAGAATGAAGTAGTAAAGTAATTTTAATTTTCAGTTAGATCTAATTGTAGGCTCATCTTGTCATTGGATCAAGCAGGAGGACAGAACTTTGGTATTCTGAGAAAATTGCTCTATGAAGAAACTTAATATGTACATTTGCTGCTGAAGAAAATGACAATAGCTTCTCTGCAGGTCAAGTCTAGAAAACCTAATGTTAGCAAGATGCGCAAGACTAAATAACAGGCATCAGGGTCATGCATCTTATTAAAACCAGTATTTTAAAAACTGCTTGCTTTAAACATTTACCTTGACATTGTAGATCATCTTTAATACCAAGCCAGCTCTTATTTGGTTGACCTCTATTTGAGGAAGCTAAATCCCAGATATGTGATTGATTTTTTGGTCTTCTTTATTCTAAGAAAAATATGAAGCAAAAATAAAGCTTCGATATATTTAAAATTTATGCTTGCACAGACAGATTATGGTGAAATTCAGCCAGCTTCATTTTGTGCTGAGCCAGATGAGAAGATTAGGTAAGATGTATTTCTAGGGGGTCTTTGCCAACAGATAATCTCTATCGTTATAATCAGGAATTTACCTTATTTCAGCTGTGTTTAGTACAATTCACAGTCTCAGGGTGCTTCCTGACTTGGTGGCACTATTTAAACTATTGTTTGTTCTATTTAATAAGCTATTTATTTTAGTGTTAAACTATTTATTGTTCCCTGCAATACCTACCTTTGATCCATCTTCTTTGCAATTTTTATCAGTTAACACGAAAAGATAAACTTATGATTCTTTCAGAAATCTAATGATTTAGTAATAAGAATAAAGATACTTTAATTTCAAATTATTAATTGTCAACTATTGTAAAATTTTCCTGCAACCAGGATTTGACAAACTGAAAACCTAAAAGAAAACCACAAAAAATATATATGCATTATAAAAGAGTAGTTGACCAAAGACTGAAGTTCCTTTAGGTATCAGGTAACAAGTACAACAAAATGCTTACTCAAATAACCAACCCAAACAACAAAAATTGCCAGCCATGAGTAACTGAAAGGTCAATTATCTTCTCTTTCCCGTCAGTTCAAATGATTCAAGCAAAAAATCATCATGAGAACAAAAGAAAAGTGAACAATCTCAGAATCTCAGCATAATATTTTAACAAAGTTTGCTTTTTTTCTCTCCTGGTTACTATTGAGCTCTTGATGCTCACTAATAAAACTTGAGTAATATCAGCACTAAAGTTTCGTTTTACCTGTCAGCAGATAAGTAACAGTTTAGTAATGCCTCAGGGTGATTGATGGCAAAGTAGCAAAAAATAGCTAGCACTATAAACCCTATTTACAACTTCTAAGAAGAACCTTGAAAAGATAATACTATGGATTAACTTTTTGTTATTTTCTATACTCATTATAAAATTTGTCACAAAGTCTTTAATTGTCTCATTTTCCATTTTTTATGGTCTTTGTCATGACAATAAGTTTTCACATAATTCACCTTCTGCTAGATTCCTTCAAACTATGCGGCAATGTTTTAGGGATGCTGTAGCATGGTCATGCAGCTCTTCAACCCTTGTTCACCTAGTGATAAAATTTGTGAAAGAAGAGTGATAGAAATTTTTATACCCTCCAAATGAGCAGCCATTCCCTACTGGCTATTTTCATAACTTTCTGCCTTTTCTTTCCCTTAGCTGTCCACTCAAGGACTAGCTAATAGCCGAGGAGTCAGACCTGTGCAGGCCCCTTTGTGGTGCCAGAGAAACCCACATTTTTTACTTCAGGCCCCAGAACTCTGAGATTTTCTCATGAAACTGGAGTAAAATAATTCTGTTCTTCATTTTTGTTTAATGAAATCCATCCCCTTAAAGGAAGCTAAAGGAGGGGGAATCATGAAACTACCTAGAAGCTCAGAAAGACATATAAAACCTGGGCGGGGGGAGTCCCCCATATATTACCATTTTTAAGTCAGTTCCAGGTTGTTTTGGGCTCTGATTCTGGTTTTTAATGCCCATGGCTGGCAGTGTTGATAGCAATTGAAAAAGTTGGTGTAAGGTACTCAAAATCTTGTCTTCTAGCAAAGACATTTATTGCTCCTGGTGCAGCCTCAGGAAAGCTTCCTTAGAGCCTATCTGGCAAAGCTTATGGAAAATGCTTTCTTCCCTCTCCAGCTGGCTCAGTGACTCCATTTCATCCTAGAAAATTGTGGTTTGGCCTCAATTATTCACATTTGTCACATGTTGCCTATACTACAGCAATGTGATACTTGGGCATAAAGACTTCAGCACCTAAGTCCAAAAGGTAAGTAACAACACATATTTTATATTACTTACATGACACTGATCACTTCAAACACATTTTTATGTTTCTGCTGCTCCCTGTTTTATTGCTGAGACTTAGGCATACTAGAATATCATGTAAAGAAAAGGATGAAGACAGTATTCCTCTTTGGCACAAACTTCATTCAGCATAAGTAAAACCTTTTAGAAGTCTTCAGGCAGTTTCAGAATTGTAAAACAGCATCCACAGAAAGAACAACAACAAATTTCAACTTCGTCAGTTAAATTATGTACTTGTTCTGACATAGACACAAACTAATATACTTATGAACACAGGAATGCTATTAAAAAGCATTTTTAAACATTTTTTTTTTCTGTTTCGTTGACTTCTCCTTCTAAAATATGATGACAGAAGCAATGTATGGCAGTTGTTAGTCAGTACCATTTACTGTGCCTGAATGCGCTCATAGTGAATCTGGACTAAGAACGTACAGAGGACAGATTTGCTAATCAATGACATAGAGGCTCATTAAAATAGTGTATGGAATGATATGTAGGATTATTTCCCAGTAAATCCAGCTTCTAGATGGAAATTTTTCACCAGGTGATAGGGTTTAGGATTCTGGCAGGCAGGCAGTAGGAACAAAACAGTAAAGACAATAAATTCGGGAAAGGTCTCTCTGCCTTACCATTCTGTGTTCCCTCTCCTGTATCTTTGGATTCAAAGTAAATGATGGAAATCAATGCAGCTACTGTGTAAACCCCATCTCTTTTATTGTCGCAGCCATAGGGGTACACCAGGTTCTGCATCAGCTTCAGATATATTATACTGAATCAACCTGTGCAGAGATGGCAATAGTGCAATGTAATCATTCTTTTGGGAAAGAAAAGAGATGCTGACCAAAAACACATCTTGCATAAGCAGGATGAAAAGATTTATGTCTATGACCAATGCACTTATTAGTTTTTAAGATAATTTCAGTTTCAGAATTTCCACTTCTGAGGAAAAATGGCAAATATAAGAATAATACAAATGCAATATTTCTGTCTCCAGAAAGCAAGCTCATTAGTGCTCAGTGCAGAGATATCAGCTTCATTAGATAGAATAATAATTATGAAAAGAAAAAAAAAATCCATAGAAAAGAACAGATAATGGATTAGTAACTGAGTCTTGTTGCATGTTTATGAAGGAAGGGAAGGAGCCAAGTGTCATCCTTTCCTCTCCTATGTTGGTTTAGTAGTATGACAGTTAGGCCAGTTACAAGGAGGGAGATGAGGTGCAGATGGTATGGGTCAAAATTAGACACTTGATTAGACATTTATGTCCCATTCTCATTACCCATTTTTTTTCATCAATATCGGGACACCTTCTCAGGCACTTATAAAAAGAGCAGAATGAGATATGAGCAAAAGAGACCATTTTCTAAATTAGAATTAAAAGTGAGCTTTCATAACAGTCATGGATACTGAGAAGACAGGCCTTCATGGTGTACATGTGTCACTGATACCAATGGGAAACAGAAATGTTCAGTCCTTTGAACACTCAAAACCTCACAATTAATACTTTGGTTTCTATTTCAATGATTTGTTTTTCACTCCTCAATTTCTATAGAATGATATTGCTTGATTTCCTCTGTTTAATGCTAATGGAGAAGCAAGTGGCTGTAACTTCTATAATAAAAGGATGAAGTAAATGAGAAAACATGTTGCAAACTTTGCTGGCATGATGCTGTTGTAGTTCAGACATATGTGCTGCAGTGTGAGATGGGCAGTCTGATGCACAGTCCTGATAGATAGCCTCTGGGAAAACGTGCCTGCACCTAAGAGATTGGTTGGTGTTTTGAGGAGGTATTACTGTGACAATACTAAAAAGGAGAAAAATCTGTGAGTATAGCTAATGAAATTTAAAATAATCTTAGAGTCCATGTGCATTGCTATCTTTTTTTTATGCTGGTACAAAGAAACAGAAAGACAGACTGGTATTAATCTAATGCATGTGTGAGACCAGCATCTGCAAGTGTTGATTTACTGGGGCAGGATGGGCAGGTACCCGTGGCTATTACCCTATGCCAGTGCCCAGCTCCTGAAGTGTGCCTTATGCTCAGTGGTGTGATCAAGCTGCACAATCTATAGCTCTGCCCAGCCCTGGAGTATGGATCTTTCTGGTCACATGATGCAGAAGGGAGTTGTGTAACAGTTTTAAAGCAGTGAAATAGTCTATCAGAGGAACCTGCGGCTGGGTTCCTTTGCCTCAACAAAGTAGAAATGTCATGATCTTAAATCGCCCTCTACTAAAACATAACTCTGCAAAGGAGTTTGTGGGGTGGAAAGGCAAATGTAAACAACATTTGGGTGCCAAGAGAAGATCAGAGAATTCCTTTAAAAAGAGGAAGGGACAGAAGGCTCCTCAGCTTTCATCCTTACCCTGTGACTCCTAATATTTGCATGCTAAACTTAGATGTTACAAAGGAGGCAGAAATCTTTAGCATGACAAGCAGTAAATTACATAAATTCAGTCTCCCAAGAGCTGACTTTGAGGAAATGTTACCATGTCCGTTTCCCACCCACTGTCATTGTAGAAACTGCACTCACTTAACGTTCCCAGATAAAAAGCAGCAATCCAGACCCATAATAAAGAAAAAAATCCCAAACCAACAAGTAAACAAACAAAAAAGAAAAAAGAAAAAGCTGTAGATAATAACATATACATGCATTTGTGCAATTCTTGAAAATTCAACAGTAAATTGGAAATTATATAGCTTTTGTTTTAAACTGTATTTAGCATTGTTAGGTTCTCTTTGGCAACGTGCATTCAGCAATAGTTTATCAAGCCAGCTATTCAGCAAGCAAATCCCTTATCTTGAACACTGTCTCAACTTCTTAGCTCGTTATTTTGCTCCCAGAAAGAAGGTGGGAGTTTTAACTCGCTGTATATTTCACATTAGCATGCTTTTACCATACAGTAATAAATCTGTTTAGCACTGAATGTTTAATAGGGGGGGCAGATACAAGTGAAAGAGGAGTGGGGGAGAAGAAAGCACAAGGAAAATATATTTAAAGTGATACACTGAAGCATTGTTCCCTTAGTGTCATTGAACATGGGCCAACTATACCATTCAGCAGTAAATGCAGAGCGCTGACATTTAACTCTGAAATTACAGAATGTTTTCAGAGAGTCACATGTTCAGTAACTGCATCACATTTACAATTGTCTTTGAAGTCTTAATCTCAGTTCATGCTACTAAATCACCATGAAGGTTTATTTTTAACTTGTTATATAAAATGTTTGGTTTCAGTTTTTTTAAAATTCAAGGAAACATCTTCAAGTATGAAATATGTCAAACTGAAAGTTGATAATTGTATAACTTCAGTATAGCAACTTTTTTTTAAATTGTCATTTTTCAATTTTTATGCAGGAGAAAAAGTGTTCCTTGTGTTTTAGCAGGTTTTAGATTTTATTTTTAAGTTGTCCTAAGGGAATTAACAATTTTAGGTGTATCTATCATGAAACAGAAATAAGACTAGAACAGATGATCCCACTAAGCCTAATTTTCTCAATAACGCTCTGAAAAAAATGTAGTGAAACTATAAAGAGAAAGGATAATGTATTATTATTGAAATGCCAGCATATTCCAATATTTCAGTATTTGATTTAGAAAATCTAGTTTACTTAACACCATATACATTTTAGACAAATTAATTTCACTTGGGATTGCTGTGGGATCAGGATCTGAACAGAGCAAAGCCACTTGCAACCTACTGCGACAGGAATTACTGTGTGTTGTTAAATGAACATGACCACATCTAATGCTTTCATTGAACCTGTTTAATGTGTAATCACCAGTGCTGAAACTTCTCACATCGTATGCCTCCCACTCATCTGTGCCTGGCATTGCCCTTCCCCCTCATCTCTGACTTCACAAAATATAGTGTTTATCATTGCCATAGAGAACTTTCTTCCAAATCCATGTTAGACCTCTAAGACTGCTCTCTATAGCAACTTCATTCTCAATAGCCTCTCTTTCCTCACAGGCAAAGTTCAGACTCAATCTTTGTTTACTCCTCAAAAGTCTTCAAATTGTGTCTTCCCTTTAACACCCAAGCACACTTTGCTGTCCCAGTCCTCTTACTTCTTTAGTTGTCTTTCCAGTCTGGTTTGATTTCTTATTTTTTTTAGAGTTTGTCATTCAGGCTTTAACTTTGGGGATAAAGAAGGATTAAGAAGGTAAAAGGGCCTCTGCTACTGTAGCTTTAGGAAAATGTCACCGAGTAATGCAAATTTAGTGATGAGGTGTGTGCAGTTAAGTCACAGCCAATACAACTTGACAGCAGTACTGGTTTTCCTCTTTCCAACACCACTTTCTAAACGTCTTTCTGTCATTTTGGTTCAACAAGGGCAAAAAACCATTCTTATTCTCTGTTATTCCTTTTTAGCTTCTCTGGATGAAACTTTCGTTTATACTCCAAATATCATGCTTATCACTCAGATGAAAGCTATACTTGAATTTTGCACACTTTGTATGCATATCTTCTTTAAGAGACAGTATTTCTTACATGTTCAAAAAATTATAAATTTTTGCCCAGGGTTTCATCCTCTCTGACTTTGGTTATTGCAACATTTAATCACAAATGAAAGCCTTCCATTTTTTTTAGCCTCTTGTTTTGATCATATCACCTCTTTTTATAAATCCCTCCCTTAACTACAACTTTTATTACCCAGGCCCTTCATGATCTAGCTCCCATGCTCTTTTTTCCCTTCCTGTTTCAGAGTGTCAGCTCCCAGCACCAATCAGTGAATGGTGCCCATGCCCATCATTCATTTAATCCTCAAACTCTTTTGTGCTACCCTTCATGCTTTGGAGCTCTCCATACACATCCACCTTCAAATCCATTTGCTGCAAGGCCTATGAAAGACCCAACAGCAGTTAGGTTGGTAGTGTTAGCAATATTTCACTGACATCATTTCCTTCTACTCCCTCATATGTCTATATCAATCTGTTGTGGCATTTCAGTTTTGATTCAGAACTTATTATATCCATCACCAACTTTTTTGTTTAATTTTGTCCAGCATCTAGCACAACTGGGTCATGGTTCATGGCGGTGGTTTACAGTCATTCAAATAAGGTGGACAGAACAGGTTTTTTTCCATGCCAATAAGTTTAAATTTTACTTCATACATTGTCTATGAGGTTATAAACATCCTATTTTCAGATTATGGAACATCTTCAGGGATGGAGAATAGATTAAAACTTCTGCCTCTCAATCCAACTTTGTATCTTGATAGCCATCCTACTTGTTACATTTGTAGGACCATTAATGAAAGTTGAAAGGTACCAAATGGTGCTGATTGAAATGAACAAATATATTGGTCACTGAGGAATGGGCTCAGAGCTCTACATCTCAGCAGAATTTTTAAGTAGCATTGTGTTATATGATACATACTGTTAAGCAGCAGTTTCCACTGAGTTTGATGGCAAAACACGCTCTGCAGGAATAGATTTCTCTGAAATAAGTTGTGTTCAAGAGCACCACCTATCAGATTTATTTCACAGTTGATTAGATCACATTCTCTCAATGGAAATTAACATCTGCAGGTCATAATGAAAGTACAAGTTTTTAACTCTCAAAGATACTGATGGGAGTGTTCCTTTTCAATCAAGATGTGTAACAGAAGATATACAGGCCCTTGAGGACCTAAGGAAGCAACTGGCCTCATGCAGTTGTCAATATAAATGCTGGAAACATGAACCCAGTTACGACATTAAAAAGTGACTTGGGCCGGGGGGAGCGCAATAGCTTTGGGTCCAGAAATTTGCTGAAGGTCTCAAAGGGGAAAAGTAGGGCACAGCTGTAGGTAAAGGAGGGGCCTTTCTACAAGTCCAGAAAAAAACAACCCCAAAGGACTTACTTGTCCCTTTTCCATCAGACTTAATGTTTATTATAACTTAGATTGATCTGTTGTCTTTTTAATATTATGAAACACAAAATCCCATGAAGATATGTCATCCCTAGGTATTACACATGAGAAAGAGGAGAGCAGCAAATATAGTACAGCACTTGTAACGTGCATCAGGCCACTTGCCTGCTACAAAAAGATTCAACAACATTAAAGTTAACTGCAGTTTCCCAAACACTTTGATCCAAGCTGCGGCATTAACTTACTGTTTTCCTAATTTTTGCCTAAAAACTAATAGCAATTTTCTATTAAAAGAGGTACATGAGCAAAACCAGATGCATTCCTAAGTCTTATTAACATGCAGTTTACTTTAAAATTTGAGGATATGAATCCTTAGTTTTACTCTAAGACTATGGTGTACATTAAATGAAATGGTACATTTGTGAGGAAAGGCATTTTCCATTTCAATTTTGTATATAAAAAATACAATTATATCAGGCAAAGAAATTGTTAAAAAAAAGTACTCTTACCACAGTGTTTTTGTTCAGGAGTTTATATCCCTTAAAAAGGTAGACCTAAATAGCTATAAATCTGATGAAGAAGTTAATTGTGAGGGAAAAGGGCCAAAAAGTGAAGAGAAGAAGAAATATCATTGGTTTGACAACGATGGCTGCCAGAAACAGCTTGCAAATCATGGAAGTATGCAGGGACGAAAAGTTGACTCTAAATTATGGTGAGACCAGGTCTCTAAATCACTGGGGAGCAAAATTATTTCAGTAGACTCTTAATTTTCAGTTATTGAAAGTCAACATCATGGCAAATAGCTGCAGTGTTTTACAGCAGACCATCATGAGAGTATTTTATTTTTCATTTCCCAAAAATGTATGAATTTTTCAAACACAGGTGAAAATCAATCATCTCACCAGTTATACGAAAAGCAGCTCCCTTCGCAAGTGAGGTATAGATTCACAGAATAATGAAGGAGATTCACAAAGGCACCTATCAGAATATTTTGCACTTATACTGCCTTTATCCAAGCCCTTACAAGTACTGGACCAATCATCAGACCAGGTCACTTTAGCAAAGCCAGGAGCAGAATGAGAAGAAAGGAACATCTATGAAAACAAGCAAAGCTTTTCATGCCCCAGATTCCCCCACTCCTCCATTGTAATTTTGTGAACAGGATTCCCTTCTTGACAAGGTAAGTGGGGACTTTTGCCCTAAATCAGCCAAGAGCCACCTGATAAAGATTTTGCATCACTGTGCACAGGACAAAATTCCTTTCTCTTTCCACCTTCTCTCTCTGGGCATACAGAATCTTACCTAGAACTAGGTCTCTAGTCTCCTAAACAGTAATAAATACTAAGCACAAAGGTGACAGTGAAGTTCTGCTTTTTCTGAGAGCTTAGGCAAACAGCTAATGTCTGTCAGCTTTTGCCGTTTGGACCCCAAAATCCTTTCCTGAGAAAAGGTCCCTACCTTTTGCAACATTTCCCTTGTATATCCAACAGCAAAAAAGCTGAAGACAGTGATGCTGTTCACCTTCAAGATTCAGCTTTGTCCTGGAGGCAATGGATGTTTCTCTGCTAGTAAATAAAATAGGGCGAACATAAAAGCTCAAATTTTTTCCCATGATCTTCCATACTATCTGTTAACATATCCCTGGCTTCTTCCAGACTCTGACAAGGACTGGTCTCAAGGATAACACGTAGGAATAGTGTTTACAAAGAAGCATTTCCAGTAATATTTTGGATATAGTCTCACTCTTTCTTAGAGGCAGAGATAAAGAAAATGTTAAATGCCGTTAGCCTTTTGGGATGTTTTAAATGCTGCTAGTGCAGAAAGTTGGAATTAGGTGCTGAATCTTGCATGTCTTGGTCATGTTAACCTGCCAAAATGTCCCTGGCTTGCTTTACAACATCCTCTCAAGCCAGGCTGAAAGGTAAACCTTTGTAGCTGCTTAGTCCTTGAGCAGATTGGTTGGCCAGATTGGCATGACAATGCCAACAGGGCATTTTGGAGTAATGTATACTGTCCATATTGGAGAAAAAAGCAACCTTCATATGACTGATAAACTTTAATGTAAAAAAATTCCAAGTTACAATGAGATGGGAATCAGTTTTGGCATGGCTCAATTCATTCAGGCCCCAATATTTTTTTCTAAATTTCTTTTCTTTTTACTTTCTTTTTGTCATTTATTTAATAGAAACAAATTTGATTCCAAAGATCTGAAACATAAGAATGAGAGATAATAAAAATAGTAAAACTTTTTCTCTTTTCAATTTCATTCACCAAATTGAGAAACAGCTTTTGGCTCTTTTTAGAGAATTTATTATTGCAGAAATTATTTTATTTGATTTCTGCATATTTCCAAAGACAATGTCCCATTCTTTATCTGAGTTTTACATTATTTTCAGATGTTTTTCTGAATATGAAAAAAAAAGTCTGATGGTAATTCTCAGGCACTTTCAATGCCATGAGCTTTATTTCTTCATGTTGCTACTCTCAGTTATACCACTTCTATATGTTTATATAAAACCTGCAAAGAATCAGACCATATGGATTTTTTCGATATTAAAATAGAGGAGAAAAAAATAAATATCTGGTTTTCAGAAGAGCAAGCCTGTGTGCAAAAGCTCAAGAGAAGCTGGCAGATATTTGCCTCAAAACTTGGTATCTTAACACAGAAGTGACCATTCTTCTCAAAATGTGCATTGGAACCTCAAGTTAGAAGAACTCATTTTCACAATCATAGGATATTTTTTTCCTAGCAACTACATCAAGGTAATTATGTGCATTATGTACATTAAAGGACACAGGATAACCTTTTGTCCTGTATTAACTTAAACTACAGAGATCTAAAGGTGCCTTTTTTTTCTTTTTTTTTTTTTTTAATGAAAGCCCAAGGAAATACACAAAAGTAATTTGATGAACAAAAAGAAAATGAAAAATGTCTAAGATATATGTATAAAAAAAAAATACAGTAATGCTGGTAAAACTTGTTGTGATCTACTAATTCCCTTCCATTAGCTGAAACTTTACAGTGCTTTAATTCCCTCCTTACTTACGTGAAAATATGAAGAGGGATTGCCTTAGCTAGATCACATTCTTTGAGGCCCTAAATCCCTCCATCAGATATAAGGACTCTTCAAAGAGGATAACCCAAAGAAAAAATAAGGTTATTCTGGACCCAGTTCAAGGGAATGAGCCAACCATGATTAGCACCATAAGGCTGCATCTACAGAACATCTTGTACAAACAGTATTAGAATTATTAAGTCTGGAACACACAGTGTGTACAAGAAAATACAAGCGCAGTGATTTTAGGGAGGCTGACATTGATGGGAATTAAGTACTGAAGAACATATTGATTCAATCTTCATATGAGTGTTACAGATATGCATAATAAAATTCCATAGGTTAAATCTACTTCCCCAGATTTGGAAATGATTACAAAAGCAACAAAAACCAGGAAGAGTGAATTAGTCACCAACTATGCAGGAAAGGCAGAGGCTCTCAACACTTTCTTTACCTCTGTTTTTACGAGCACTTTTGGGCCCCAGACCTTGGGAACAAGAATCCAGGTTGGTGCAAACACAAGCACAACATCAGGAAAGGAAAAGTTTATATGTGAACTATTTCAGGAGCTTGACCCCTGCAAATTGATGGGCCCTGACAATATACACCTGAAGGTGTTAAGGGCTATTGTCATTGTCAGACTGCTCTCCATAATCTTTGAGAAGTTGTGGAGACTTGGGGGACATCCCAGAAGACTGGAAGAAGGCTAATGTCACCCTCCTACAAGAAAGGCTTAAAGGAGGATCCAGGAAATTACAGGCCCACCAGTTTTACTTCAGTCCCCAGGAAAATTATGGAACAAATCCTCTTGGGAACAAATCACAAGTCAAATGAAGTAGATGCTGAAGTAATGGCTATGCTGTAAATATAAAGTTGTAAGACTTTGCATGGGCTTTTGATGGGATTTAACATAAATATTGCCATTTGCAAGATGATGCAGTTCAAGAGCTTGCCAATTGTCCTAGTTCATTGTGTCAAAAATTAAAGGACATGATTTCTTAGTAGAAGAGTATCAAGTAAGAAACAAAACCTATTTCTAAAATACTTGATAATAGTAATAAAAACCCCTCTATATTACTGGCAAGTAAAAACCCACCAGGGATGGGTGCCTGAACACACCCCTCAAAAGCAACTGGGTAGGAATGGATTTCTGCATCTGCAAAAGCCATTAACTTACCTAATGTGTCTTTAGGAAGGTTACTTCTTACCTGGTTTCGGCAGCTGAACATGTAGGCTCAATCCATAATCAGCGTACAGAGAGAGAAATAGCTCCAGACGCAATTCATCTTCTGCTCAGACACTGACAATGTGTGGGCTGACAGTCCCACAGGAATTTTTCTGCATGGACTGTGGAGGAAGTCAACATTATTAGATTACTCTGGGCAAGTTAGCTGGGACAGTCTCAGACTCTTCCAATTTCAATTTATTACATATATGCCCTTTTTTCTATGCCTTCTACTGGCTAGAAATGTTACCCACATATAGCTTGCAGCCCCGCTTAACTTTCTCACCATTTACCATTTCTGGCCTTCACCAGTAACTGCTGACTGTATGCAAATGACAATTTTTCTACAGAAGCTACCAGAACCTGCACTTTCATGTATCTTCCTCCAATTTTCAAAAATTATTTTATATCAACATATATATTTCCATGAAGCAAAGCTATTAAAATTTAACATTGTTTTACCTATTGAATGAAAATATTTCTTACATTAAATGTTTAAATAGACAATGAAATTAAGTTCAACATTTATACTAGGATGTTTATCAAGCTTCAAAGACAAACAATCATCATAAAAAATGTTTAATCCACAAAATAAGTACATTTGATTTTAATTATCTGGATAATGACCAAGCAAGTACATCAGGCACATCCCTTCCAAGAGATAATGAAAGGCAGAGAGGAGCAAACAATATCCCTGAGAATAGACCAACACATTCTGACTCTAAAAATGACTCCAGTAATGAAAATCTGTTTTTTGCAAATGACTCATCTTCTGAGGACTGCACTGAAGATGTTGAAAATCAGGATGATGCATGTGAAAATAAAATTATCAATATGAAGATGAGGAACAGCAGTCTATCACTGAAGAGCTGTTTGATAATAATGAAATTGAGGAAACAGCTAGTGGTATAGAAACAAATGAAAGCAGAGGAAATGTCAATGATTATAGTGAATCATTAACTATTTCTTAAAATGCAAGAGGAAGAGATAGCAGACAGTGAGGAAATACACTAGACAATGATGTTTCTGACTCAATAATGAACTGAAAGGACTAAAAATGTTAGATTACAAAGAAATAAAAAAAAAAGAAAAAAGAAACTTTGCTCATGAACCAAAGCTGTTAACACACTACATTCAAATCTAAGCAGCAATTTGGTGGCATTATTACTATACCTAGATCCTGAGAAGGGCTGAAAAGGATGAATCAATGGGAGGTGGAGGTGCTTAAGCCCTCCTGGGATTTGGCTCTTCATCTTCCCTGAAATTAAGACTCGTATTGACTATACAAGGAAATAATCTTCTGTTTATCTTCACATTAGCTGGTGATATTAGCAGCAGTACTGATGAAAATGTACCTGATATAACACCACCACAGGAAACTAATGAACATAATGAATCCACTTACTGCAGACGTACAAGGATGCAAGCACACACATCTCTTGAAAAACAAAACCAAACAAACAAATAAAACCCAAAAGCAGACAATTTTTTAAACTGAACAAGTGTTTCCATTATCGGTGACTTCCTGCTTAATACAATTACCTGCGGTCCTTTCCCCCTTCCTTAAATACATTTTAAAATTTCAGCTGTTTCTACCCCTCATTTTCATACCTCCATAGAGATTTCAGAAGACATTGAGTTTCTACCAGATCCATCTAATTGTCATTGTGTGATGGCTGATTAACTGTCCTGGGTTCAGCAGTAGCAGTCATTTTTCTCCTTCTTAGTAGCTGGTACAGCTCTGTATTTTTTAGTTTCAGCTTGGGAGCAGCGCTGATAACACCGATGTTTTCAGTTGCTGCTCAGTAATGTTTACTCTGACCAAGGACTTTCTGAGCC
>WYDI02016212.1:7913-23817 GCA_009867235.2 Psittacus erithacus
TGGATATAAGGAAGAAGTTCTTTACTGTAAGGGTGGTGAGGCACTGGAATGGGTTGCCCAAGGAAGTTGTGAATGCCCCATCTGTGGCTGTGTTCAAGGCCAGGTTGGGCAGAGCCTTGGGTGACATGGTTTACCATGGGACGTCCCTGCCCATGGCAGGGGTGTTGGAACTAGATGATCATAAGGTCCTTTCCAACCCTAACTATTCTACGATTCTATATTGAAAAGGTCTCTTAATTACAGCTAAGTGACTATTTTGAACTATATGTGTTTCTTTACCATCTAACTAACTAAGTAAGAAATCAGTCTCCCTAATTCCTGAAGAAAATGAGCAAATCCTTTAGAAAGGGTTCAAGGCAGGAACATGTAATTGCTCTGAATTGCCCATTTCATCACTGCACATAAGGGAAATCAAAGCTAAAGGAGCTGAAATTCTCCTGCAAACTCCCCAGGTAAGCATTAAATTTAGGCAAAGCAAATCACTCAATTCTGATCATGTTATAGTTCTTTTGCTGTTTGCAAGACATGCACAGGTAGTCTTCAAAATTCTCTAGTATATTTATTAATCAAGACATCTATTTGCACCCTAATTATTTTTCTCTGCAGCTCATTTCATTCCTGCTCTGGCCACAAACTTAGCAGATACCTGGAAGTCTCAGAAAATGATAACTATACATGTTTAGAAAAACTCTACTTTGTATGCCTTGCCCAACACACAGTAATACTGGTATATCCTAAAATGTGGCTCATGGGTATCAGCTATACATTGCACTTGCATTAGGTCTGATGTGTCCCACTTGTCATCTTGCTATACAGAGGCAGTTTTGCACCTCCAGAAAATCTGGGAAAGCACGGCCCAACTAATGCCTGACCTAATGCTTTCGGACCTGATTCTTGCGGGATAGTTTTTAGATAAAAGCTTTGTAGCTGACACCATTCATGGTAAGAATCAATAAGATCATCAAATTCTCACAGCCACGTGGTGGATAAGTCATTCAAGAAAAAGAGGTACCGAGAAAGAAGACATTTAGAGTACCAGTTTATAAAGGCTACAAGAAGTAGCCTTTATAAAGTACCCTGCTTAAACCTATCCTGGTAGTAATCAGAGGGGGGTCAAAAATGATAGCACTGAAATAATGTTTCTCTGGGCTGAAATGAATGGGTTAATGCCACCTTAAAATCAGATAGCCATGTTCACAAAGGTTTGATTTGCTCTAAACTAAAGGTTTAACTAAAACCTTGCTAGAAGTTTAGTGTACTCTGAAATTGACTTTTATGAAAAAGATATTTCTACTGGCATAATATTACAAGGTATATTACTTGCACTGGGTTTCTTTGACTGTTTTCATACCTAGGACTTATTTTAGGGAAAATTCTAGTAGTTTGACTGCCTGAAGAATAAACATACTATGTTGTGTAGAAGGAAAATTCCTTTCTTGTTTCATGTCGTTTGCTTCAACAGTAACTTTACAGCAGGCCAGTAAGCCGTATGGTGAGCAATGATGTTTTCCAGGCACCAGCAAGTAGGAAGCAGAGCTGCTAATACTGTTGAAATAGGAGCCTGTTTTTTCTGACTTTCCTTAAACAAAATTTACAGTCTCATTTCTCCCCTTCTTAGGGAAAAAAAAAAATAAAAAAAATCTGTTTTATATTTCAACTGTGGAACTTTTCTTTCAGATTAAAATAAAAATAACAAGATGAATAAATGGAGAAAATTTAAAACCTGCACCTAACAGGTAGTGAATATCATGTGACTTTGCCAGTGGAAAGTGTCTTTTGAAGTAAAATTACAGAAGAATATGTTGTATTAAGTACATCTTCAAAAAGGGGTGGGCAAATCTGTAAAAAGAAGCCACTCTCTCACACTTGGATATACAACACTGCAAACAAGGATGTGACCCCTAAATTCCTTTGAGAAGCTGCTTTCATCCTTTGCAGACATTCCCAAAATTAAGATTATATTGTCTATCATGGTGGATTTAGCAAGCTTGTCATCCAAGGCCATTGAGGGTGAGGGAAATGGTTAATTGCTTTTATTTCCTACAGGAACTAGCACAGAAGTAATGTTGATTTCTTTACTTTTATATTAATAAATTACATATGTTTCAAGCACTACAGCATTCTCAGTTATGGGAAATGAATATGATATAAATATGCTTTATATGATAATTCAGACAAGCTAGAGAAATCATTTTATGCTTAAATCTGCAATTCTTCCAGAACAGATCTGAGGCGTTTTCTGACTATTTATTTATATATGCTACAGAAGTCTAAGAGAAAGCCGCTACTTATCCATATTTGGCTGGAAGTATGCACAGGTGATGATTTTTTTTTAACCCAAGTGAAAATATTATAATGATGTAATCCAGTTATTCTTTTTGCGCCTCTAGCAAGGAAAAATGGTATGAGAGCAGATACAGAATGAGTTTTTTCACTTAACGACTCTGAATGAAAACAGATAGTTCCGCCTTTTAAAATATGAAACTAAAAAACTATTGTAAAAGTGATAACTGTCAATTATTGTTACTCCATTTCATTAATTTGCAACCAAGAAAAAAGTGATTTAGCAATGAAAAGTGAAAATTGATTGCTTGGTAAAGCCTGACTTTTTAGATTAAAGATTTGGAAACACTTCTGAGCGATTTCAATAAAAACCCTTACTGAAATTGGTTAGGTTTGTGAGAGGTTTTGTCTCCTATTTGCACAAAAGTAACCCTCCAATTGCATTGTTACATGGACCACTTGTTAGTAGGGGGGGAGTATGCATCTTAATAAGAGCAGAGTTTAAAACTGGAGTCCACCAAGTCAAAAGGTACACCTGAAGCAAGCAGACTGGGTGGACTCAGATTCAGGGTAGGCATGAGAAGATGCGTGCAAGACTGTCTATTTAAAAGCAAACATCTCTAAAAATATTTCTTCTGTGATTTTGTTTTGGGGTGGGTTTTTTAATTTGTTTCAAACTCAACAAAATTCAACAAACAAAAGGAATTTTTATTGCTTCAGAAGCAATAGTCATAGATGAAATAGCAGAAAATATTGTTGCACAGTTAAAGAAAATGAACTCCCACTCCTAATCATTAGTAAAGCTGAAGTCTGATTGTACAGAGACTTCAGAAGTCAAATTCTAATTAATAGGAGGCTTTTAAAAGTATTTCTAACCCAATTACTTGTTAGCACAGAAAAAAAGGAAATGATAGCACATTCACAACAATGATTTGAACTAATTAATCCCCACTGCACAGTATGGGGGATGCTGCATTACTAGTAGTGCCATTCTAGAAATAAATTTCAAACAGAATTTTAGAGATGCCAAGGCACTTACATATATATATATTTTTAAAGAGAGTTAGTATGTCTATCCTCTTAAAATAAAAAAAAAAAACAAAATATAGTTTGTTATTTTCATAAATTTGTGTTACACAAATAGAAACGCACCACTTGAATGCAACAAGCTGTCATGAGCAAGGCACAAAGTACAAAGAGGGCTGTATAAACCAACAAAAAATCTTTGTCCAAAGAGCTCACACTTCAGGTATGGGAAGTGATAGACAGCAGACCAATGTGAAGAAGCCAATATAAGCCACACATTGAAGCAGAGTCTTAGTGACTGACCATTGCTCCCTGCTTTGAAAGTGAAGAAAGCAAGAAATGTTTGTTACGGTGACAATAGGGGTAGCAGAGGCCAGCCACTAGAAGTTAATGCAGGACTCAGCCTTCCAGTGCTGAATAAGTTGAGTGGTCTGGAGAAGCTGGATTAACACGAGATTGTGAAATCCTTTAACTTCTGTTTGACATAACCTAGGAGGTTATGAAGGGCGCTCAGGAGCAGACTGGGAGGAAGACTAACATGGTTAAAGAGGTAAGAAAATTAAAGGACACAAGAAGAACACTTGAATATTTGTTATGCCCACCATAAGGCTTCACTCTGGTGTCATCAACTGAAGCCATGGAAAAGACCTTCAGCTGTGTGTGCACCTAGTATGCCGCAGATGGGAAGCCGCTAATTTCTACGCTGCCTTTAACATGACGGCATCTTCACTGGTAACATTCTAAAACAGTAATGCTCACATTGTCAACATGTTACAGAAATCTTCTGTAATGTTGCAGAGTTACTGGAGAACAGTAGGTAGCCGCTGCATTTCCCATATACCTTATTTTCCTGCAGTGAGAACATTCAGCTCAATGTGATTTATGTAATATCATTTGTAAAATCATATTCCTTTATAAAAGATGCTGAAGGTCTTTTGGACTAAAAAGCATTACTGAAGGCTCAGCTCAGGTAGGATTTGCTTAACTTCAACCACGTAAGTACCTAGAGTCAGTAACAAAAATGTTGTCTGTATCCACAGGTATCTGAGGTGTTACTACTGGGCAGTTCGTACTTTAATCACCATCGGGGGCCTTCCAGAACCACAAACTCTGTTTGAGATAATTTTTCAACTGCTGAATTTTTTCCTGGGTGTTTTTGTCTTCTCCAGCTTAATTGGTCAGGTACATCAAAAAAATCAATAACTACATATGTTCAAATCACTGTAATGTAGTGACAATATATTCAAATTAACAGAGTTTTATTCTGGGAAAAAAATCTAGCTTTCATCTGAATGTCCCTCCATTTAACTGTCATCTGTACTTATTCTTCCAACAAATACATGTGTTTAATCAGTTCCCAGTTTTGTAGCTCTTGTGCACAAAAGCTGATTTAGGGCCAAGACTCTGAAGGATACTGATGATTCTTGAAACTATGCATAGTTCCTTTTGAATTTCTCTCAGGCAAGGAGACAGTCCCTTGACATTCACATTATGCTATTAAATCAGATATAAAAAACATAATTGTAGGTATGATATTAACAAGCACAAATTATTGAATAAGTCATGTTCAATACTACTGCCAATACAGTACTGTTAATGGAAACCCCATGATTTTTGCCAAACTAGAATTCTGCTCTCTTCCATAAATTACCATATAATTGTTAACCAGAAAATATACTGTTTTCTATTTCTCTTGGTCTCATCTGGCAGGAGGAAAAAAAAAAAAAAAAGCCCATAGCACAGGAAATCAGTTAGATTTCCAAATTAATATAAGTGAAATATTTCTGGCTTGTAACTATTAAACTTGTGTCTCTGATCCATAGGTTTTAAAATACCTTGCCTACAGAGAAACAAATGCCATGGTTCCTATGCAAGGCTGTGTCTTATTAGATTCCTGTAAAAATCATTCCAGACTTTTGATTTGTACATGTCTGTTATAGGAAGAACTCTTATCAAAAAATAGAGATGAAAACTGAATATAGAATTCAAAAAGTTCAATCAAACTGTTCAAAATTGTACATGTCTTGTTTTTTAGAAGTGCATAAAGAGATAACCACCATGAAACAGACTCTTGCCTACAGGATTTAAAATTCTTTCACAAACAAAAATTACCAAAAATAAAACGAAGTAGTTAATATAATATATTTCTTCTGGAAAACTATTAAAAAGAAGTATATTGCATTAAAATTCAGAGGGTGCATTTTTTTTTCCCTAAATTGATACAACTTTCCATGAAAGAGCCATTCCCCAAGAAGATTCTGGAGATTAGTTTTTGTAACTAGTACAGTCAGTTGGAGACTTAAACCTTAAATCTTAGCACACAAACTGCTTTACTGACATTCTGTTTTACAAAAAGCTCTTAAATTTACTGAGTTACTCCTGGTTTAGCACACCTGCCTAAAAATTAATATTCCTATTGCAATCAATTGCATCTCTGTAATAAACAGCAGAATTGACCCCGCCGATACCCTAATCCTTGGCCACTGCAATATGAAGACATTCTACTAAACTGCTTTTGAAGAAGGAATATCTACGAACATTAACGCATATACTTTCTAAAAGCTGAATTACATTTGTGTTGGAATGTTAAGTGATATGCCTCCACTAAAAACTTCAAGGTCACTTTTAGACCAAAGTGCATATAGGTCTGATCTCTTACGTATTTGAATAGTGGCAGGATCTTAATTCTAGTTGTGCCAGCTGAAGTTATAAGAGAAATTTAGCCTACTTTCCCTCACTTCTGACTTGCATTGTACACCAAATGTGAAGTAGCTTTATAATGGATTTTTAAGAAAAACATTACAGAAATATGAGACAGAATAAACTAAAACCCAAATTATTCCTTTAAAGTGATAACTACAGACTTTCCAACACAATCAGATTAAATCTGTAATGCTTCTGAAAAAGCAGATTAAGCACCTATGCCAAACATGCAGCTGAAGGTATAATTAATAAGTGATTTTGCAAACAAGTGTTTTATTCTTTTTATATGTGTTGACAAGACATTAAAATCAGAACTATTTTTGCTGAAATGTGTAGTAACCACAACTGATGTTTGCAGATGAGAGATGTAATTGGAGCAGCCACAGCAGGACAGAACTACTACCGCTCCTGTATGGACAACACTGTCTCCTATATGAACACTTACTCCATTCCAAAATTGGTTCAAAATCGAGTTCGAACCTGGTATGAGTACACATGGGCCTCTCAGGGAATGCTGGGTAAGGCTTTCCAGTTCCAGTTTATGCGATAACTCCAAGTGGTGGTATATATACAGATGTAGGGTGAAATTCACATTTCTTCTTTTCTAAATTGCATGTGAGAAGTGAGAGGAGGCTATTCAACTTACTTTAGAACGGAAAAAAGCTCCAAAGCAGTATGATGCTTACTACTTCACAAATTCCTTTTTATTTATATAATGTTCTGGTTATAACATTAGACAAGATATGTAACTCAAAACACAATATCTTAGTAAAAGCATATTAGCATTTTCCACATTGGAACTCGTAAATGCTAGAATAGCTCCATTAAATTATTTTTCTGAATGATGCTCATTTTTTTGGACATTCTTCCTTTATATTTTCTAACTAATAGAGTTTGCTCTTTTCTTTCCTTTTTTCTTTTTTTTTCTTTCTCTTCTACAGATGAATCAGAATTACTGGAGCAGATGCCATCCAAAATGCAATTAGCCATTGCAGTTGATGTGAACTTTGCCATCGTCAATAAAGTTGACTTATTCAAAGCAAGTAGTTTTACAGGATAATGCAGAAATATGTGGATTCCAGAGACAGAAAGCTTGTTTTCTGTATCTTGCAACCCTTAAGAGAGCTTGTTAATTTGTTAATATGCAAGGCAAAATAGGTCTAAGAAAATTTCAGTTAATGGAGACATGTAAGCACAAAGCCAAGTGCCTGCCTTTGAAATGCTTTTTGTATTTATATAAAAATATTTATTAAAATATTTATATAAATATTTATGTAAAAAAAGAGGCAAATGAGACACAGTGCTGTTCCACTGACATATCAAGGCTGATGTTATGGTCAGTCTTTAAGTGATTTCACAATATAACTAATCTCAAGAGTTGGACATAAATGGAATTTTTAATGCACTCCACTTTGCTGTATGCTGCCTGTGTCTGCCTGACAGACATGAATGCTGTGTGTTCCTGCAACATAACCTTGATGTAGCGAATGATACTTCTTTAGTGACGTTTTGTGCAAAATAGTTTTCTCTTTATTATCATGGTAGTTTTCCAGAGATGCAAGTTAAATCTGGTATTAAGGACTGGATTTCTGACACCGGAAACAAGGAGACACTGCATTTTAAGAAGTAGTTGATATACTGTAACCTTAACACTAATTTCTTTGTTAGGATAATTACAAGAAATCATATGATATCACTGTATAAACACCACATAACTGCATGGTTTCTGCCACATTTACTGAAGACATGGAATTCTTAGATTCATACCATTGGACATAATTTGTTTTTTTTCTTCCCTGGGTCTGTAAAAAGAATACACATAAAAGATCTATAAAGCTCTGAATATGGTACTAACTGAGCTTCCACAGTGAATTTAGAGGTACAGAAGCTTACTTCGTAAAAATTGAGATGTTCAACCTAAAGAGAACTTTGTAAGATGCGAAATGACATTTTTTTCAGTCTTTTCTGTCTTTTAACAGCTGATCTTTATGATGTTTATGGTTTGTATTCCACTTATGAATCTCTGGATCATTCGTGTATTGTTGGGTTTCACTGCCCAGTGTAGGCACTAATACTCACTTGTGCTACTGAATTGTTAGAGTAATTAATTCTATTTTAACAGGGGTGCGACACTCAGATGATATATGACATGCTGCTAAGGCTGAAATCCATTGTGTATTTACCTGGTGACTTTGTCTGCAAAAAGGTAAGCATTCTTGCCTCTTTTAAATAATAGTCATAGTATGTATTTTAGAAAAAGAGTTCAGATACCAGTTAATACTGTCTCCTTTAAATAAAATTAATTCCAAGTGAATTAGATAGCATAAAAGTAATTTAGGTTCTCTGTGTAATAATAACAAATGTGCTCTCAAATTTCAACCTAGAACAAGACAATATGGATTTTATTACTTACACTATCAAACGTAAAAATATAGTAAAATGGGAAAGTATTTAATGTAAATAAAGCTTATCTAATTGTACGTCATGAAGTTTTCATAATTAAAATGGATCCAGGTTATTCTATTTATACATATATACATCCAAACCTAGCTTACAGGTCTCAATCTATGATGCTTTGCATGCGCTTCCTTTGTGTATTCTGACTCTTAAATTGAATTATCCAAGAATGTTGAAATGACACTGCATCCATACCACTTACAGCAGGATCTGATCTTGCTCTACCTTTATTCACAGCTGAGAGCCACCGTTTCAGCTGAATGCTGTCACACTGTCCCTTCACAAAGACTTTTATCAAATCCAGCCTTACAGTAACAGAGGTAGATAGCTCAGCTTCTGATCAAGTGAGGCCAAGTGTCTTTTCTGAAGGAATGTAAACATACTTATAGGCAGTGTAGAATGTAATGAAAGCATGGGGGAAGATGAAGTATCAGCACTTTTACTGTTCTGGCAAGTGACCCACAATTCACACCACACCCAGAAGTGAAAATCAGAACCCCTTACTCTCTGTAGCAGTTCTGGTCCATCATGCTCACTAAGATCCTGCTCCCTCCAAGAGTTAAGCATATGATCCTCTTCCCAAATGCTAAGTTAGTCCCACTGACTCCACAGTGCAGGAAGTTAAACAGTTGTGCATGCACTGAAGGATCAAGTGTGTCTCCTCAAAGACCAATCCCAGAATTATTGTTAGCCAGGAAGGGTGGAAGAGTAGTTTGGTGCGTTTGCTGTGCAGTGCACATCATGAAAGGATCTTGGACTGCAGCCAGAACAGAGATAATAAATGACAGTAAAAGATTCAAGGTCTTGATACTGCAGTCAGATGAAAACAGTTTTAGACAAGGATGGATTATGAGAAATTCCAGCTTGATTCAGTTAAAATGCCTCTCACCTGTATAAATTTACTATGCAGCCAACAACCATAGCAATGCTATTAATGCTGTAGCACGTAGTAGGGAAAAAAACCCTGTTAGAACTACCTCCTTCTTTGATGTATGTTGTCTTCATCATCCTTTACTGCGGAGGCTATGCATACAGGCTGTGAGGAGCAAGTAGTGCTCCTAGGAAGGAAGTGCAGGCTTTGCATTTCATCCTAGCTTTATCACTGTTGCCTTTTCACTTTTAAAATTAAACTGCTTCTTTGCCTCATTTACTCCAGCTGCACGAGTGCAAAATAGTTATTTGTCTGCCTTACTGTAATGCTGTTAGAACTTCTACGATCATATTTGCAAAGTCCATTATATTGCTTCAGTTTACCTGCTGTATATTGTATATACTGATGTCACACCATTGAAATCTAGTAGATCATGTGAAGGATAATAAATAAACAAATAATCTCTTCAGTCATCCAGTGATTACACAAAAGCTCACATAATTTTAATGGCTGTTTGTTCTTATTTTCCTTTTATATTAGGCAAGTGATGAGCAGAAGTAATAGTGTAGAAACTCAAGATTTTAGACTATGAAGCAGAGGGTTTTTTGCACTTCTCAGTTATTAAATACAGTGCTGCTGTACTTTAGTTTCCACCAGAACAGTTGATGCATATGACTGCTACAACCCTGGTTATTGTTTTTTTTCCAAGCTGGCCTAGATGGTCTTACTTCTGTTCAAATATTGACCCATACCACAATTAGAGCTGCCAAAGTCAGTGCCTGCATTTGTGTTCAGTAAAAACATTTATTTCTCCATAATAGCAGTAAACTTGTTTATGAGAGAGTAGAAACATATTTAAAGAGTCTGATTATTCTAAAAAACAAACAAACAAAAAAACCCCCAAAAAACCAAAAAAAACAACCCTGCCCTGCTAAAACACGGCACCTTTCTTCTTCATGTGAACAGGGAGAGATTGGCAGAGAGATGTACATCATCAAACAGGGTGAAGTTCAAGTCCTTGGAGGCCCTGATGGTACAAAAGTCCTGGTTACACTAAGAGCAGGAGCTGTATTTGGAGAGATCAGGTAGGTCAGTCACTGTTTTTAACACTTTCTTTAGAACTGGTTAAATAATAAATGGTTGTTCAATTTCTTGCTTAACTTTACTTTCATGGTAAGCATGATAGCTACCACAGGGAGGCTAGAAAGTGGGTAGGATCAACCAAGAGGACACTGAGCAAGGAGATGCAGATAACTGAAGGAAAATCTAAGTGAAGCATCATAGACTAATCTGGCAAGCTCTTAGACAAGAGTTTCAGGCAATGTTCACAGGGATATACAGACAAATTTCTCCTTCAGCATTTAAAAGATTTAACACATCTTCCTGTCCCGAGACCTGCAATATAGCAGGACCAAATACATTCTATTGCCTGTAGGGTGAGACTAATTGCCCTTACACAACAGATGGCAAAAACAATACTTAATTTCCCACAAAGGAGACAAAATAATCTAAAATAGCAAATAAAACTAGTTCATTTAGGATCTGAAGTAGGGATCAAGTTGCCAAAATCAGGAATCCACATCTGAAAATGCATTTGTTTAAGAACATTCAAAACAAGAAAAAGGCTGACATATCAGATTTTGGGGGTTGAGTTTTCTGGAGGATAAAATTTTACTTTGATAGCTACAAATGTTTTTTGTATTCTCCAGGTGATTGCTATGCAAAATCCATTAACTCTTATGTGCCATGTTCCTCAATTAACCAAGTGACTGCTAGATTTTAGGTACTACATCCCCTGCTGAGGTTGGCCTGAGGTTAAGTAATAAAATACATGTGCTGCTGTATGAGATAAACTGGATCCTTGATTTCTTCCAGCTGCCTTCCTGTCACTGTTAATCCTCTTGCTGGTAGCTTCAATCTGCCTTTTGAAAAGAGGTAATCAGCTCTGTGCCAGGTTTACATTTATCTTCTACTTGTGTCTCCCTTTGTAGTAGCAAAAACAGTCCGGGGACACATACTTATCCAGGGATGTGTGTACAGAGCTTGCTTAGACCTCAAGTGGAAAAAACCCCTGATATATCCCATAGATACAGACTTTTTTTATTGAGTGGGAAAGTGAAATTATATCAGCTGTTTGACAGAAGGGTATTTGAAAGGTATTTCTCTGTGTGAGCAAAGCCTCAAACCAAAATGCTGTATTATAAGTTATGTGGAAAGGCTGAGAATGCACTGGTGCTCAGTACAGGCTGAATAACGAAAGGATGAAAGAAAAGGCTACAGCAGCCCAAACGTGTAACATGCACACAGTTTTCAATTATTTACTAGTCTTGTATTTGGAGCAAGGGCTTTAATTTTTAAACTGAGATGTTACAATTATTGGTTTTAAAACAAGGAAGGGATTTTCAAACTTTTGGTCTACTATAGGTGAGCACGTAAGAACTACACAACAGCCTTTAAAAGATTAATTTTGCAGTACGTGTTACTCTTCACATTACTGCCAATATGGCCATTAAAACCCTCAGCAATACCATAACTCTACACTTTCAGCCTTGTTTTACTCATCATTGACCTACTGCAGCAACATACCCATTCACACACACGTAATTTGCATCTAAATGTCAGATAGAGGACAAAATCAAGGAGAAAAGACACAGCAAGTGGCAGACTTCTCCAAAATTGAAGAAAATCAAAGACAAGAAGCACTAACTTTGTTGGTAGAGATTCGTCTTCTTCCTCGTGGCAGTGTTAGAAAATAATGAGTTTGTATAGTGCCTTTCTGTGTAAGTTTTGTCAAGGTCTTCTGAATACTGTATAGCAGAAGCAAATGAAAAAAACATTCTTTCATGGAAGAAACAGTGCTTCATTTAGCACATCCAAGTTTTCTCCTCAGTATTCATAGTATGGTTATCACCTGATATCAGACTGATTTCCTTCTGATTTCTGATTCAAGATTTGTTTAGAGAAATATGTCAGCTTCATTCCAAGGGGTTTAACTACGTGACTTACAAGACACTTGCTATCTAATCTCACTCTGTTCAAAATGCATGTAAATGATGCATAAAAAGTCTCTGAGGGCAAAGGAGCTGAAGAAAACAAAACATGTTTACTTCAAAAGAAATCCCTGAATTATACTAGAAGGCCAATGCAAGACTAATGTTCAAACATGTCCTTTGTCAATTTCATCCTTGGAAATTTTTACAGAAACAGATTAAGTAATAGGAGTTGCCTTCCAAATGACATTTTATCCTCATTACTGCTTTCCTGTATAGATAATATCAGTTTGGGAAAGCAAACTAATCTCAGAATCAGAGGCAAACAGATTGCAGTCTTAATGAGAGCCTCTCTGCACAGTCAGTTGAGAAGGAGAGAAATTCACCTATAATACAACACTTTATTAGTGCAGAGAAATTTACACTTTAAGCCAGATGTCCTCATTCATCTATTCACAGATATTTTACTAGGAGTATTTCCTATCAGAAAATGGTAATTCTGGAAAAATTAAAACATTTCTCCAGTATATGTATATTTTTTACAGGAAGATCTCTCATCTTTGGCATTTTTTTTTTTTTTTAAAAAAAATGATAGATAAGCTGACTCATCACTTTGTCACTTTGACAACTTTATGCCTCAGAGATGATCAATCAGAGGGGCTGCAGCACCTCTCCTGTGGAGACAGGCAGAGAGTTGGGGTTGTTCAGCCTGCAGAAGACTCCAGGAAGGCCCTATGGTAGTACCTTCCAGTACCTAACAGGGGCCTGCAAGAAATCTGGAGAGGGACTTTTTACAAGGGCCTGTTGTGACAGGACCAGGGGGAATGGCTTTAAACTGAGAGAGGGGAGATTTAGATCAGATGTTAGGAAGAAATTCTTTATGTGAATTGTGAGGGTTGTGAGACCCTGGCACAGGTTGCCCAGAGAAGCTGTGGCTGCCCGATCCCTGGCAGTGTTCAAGGCCAGGATGGGACTTTGAGCAACCTGGTCTAGTGGAAGGTGTACCTGCCCACGGTGGGGTGAGTGGAACTAGATGATCTTTAAGGTCCTTTCCAACCTAAATTATTCAATGATTCTATGAAATTAAATTTGCTACCATAAGAATTCAAAAGTTATCATCTCATACTAATATTAGAGCTTTTCAGGCTAACAACTGGAGTAAAATATATAAGGTAAAAAAGGAAAATTACTTTGTTAATACACATCTTGAATTATCAAGAACTATTGCAAGGCAAATGTAGGAGTTTTATAAAATTTGGTCTATGATGTACCAGCACACTTGCCAAAACAGAGTCAATGATGAAACCTGTAACACTGTCCTTAGTCAAAGGTGATTCTGTTTGAGGCAAGGACTGCCTTACTTGCAAAATTCACCTCACATCATCACCATAATGAAAAAGCTGATCTCTTTAGTCCTAGTCTGCCTCCATAAAATGAGCTTTATGTTAGGAAAGCCTGGAAATGATTGCTCAATGACTTGTTGAGAAGTGATTAATCAGAACCCAAAAGCTGTTTGCGATTTTCTTTAGTTGCTTTTCTTATTGTGCAAATAGTTTTATTCTATCTGAAAGATTGTAAAGAATTGTTTAAAGAGAAGACTGCATTTTCAGCTTGAGTTCATATATTGATTGCTGTCTTGGGTTGCAGAAAAGCATTCTGCATGTATATGTAAAAATTGCAGAAGTCTTATACTATCATTATAAATCAAATATATTATCAGTATAATCCAATATTTACAGATGTGTCCTATAAATGCATGCAATATCAAAACCTATCTCCATATATCCTCTGTATGGAGGATATAAAATGGTAACATTTTAAATGTTACCAATTAAAATTAGGTAACAATTAATGCATGCTTTATGGGTTCCAGATTACCCTTTATTAATAAATTTTAAATGTAGGGATTACTAAATATTCTGTAAAAATATTAACTCGCTGGGAAATCTTTAAGTGACAAATTTCGGGGTAGATCTCCTCGTATACAGTGGTAAAGCAATTTTAGTACTATCAGCAAAATGTGAATTCTCTTACTGATCACCACAGCTGAAAAACGAAATCTCATTTCTTTTTTGCAATGCAAGATGAACAATTTAATTTTTATTTGTAAAACATCTAATTTTTATGTGGATATCCTTCCTATGGCCAACTGCTGCTTCTTAAACTGGTCTAATGCCTTACTTTCAAAACAAAATAGCCTTCTTTTTCTGGCAGACACATTTGTCACTGTCAGCCTGAAAGACCTTCCTAATCCATATAATTCAACATGCAAATATTAAAACACGAGAAATTGTATGTGAGAAAACTGAAAACCGGAGTCCCACAGAAGTTATTCAGCCAAAAAAATGAAAATTCCTAGAGAATCATTCATTAATTGCAAATAACCCTTTCATTAATAATGGATTTGTGCTGCTTTACTTCTGATATAAACAATTTTCAACAATAAAATTGAAGACATGCCAAGTTCACATGAGGACTGAAACAAATGTAGTCCTTTCAGTGTGTGTCTCCTGGGAGAAACCTCTCTATCTAGAAAGAATTTTCACAGTCCTTAACATCTACATATGCCCTACCAGCAGTGACAATTTGCCTTCCTGAGGCAAAATATTTCTAATCCCAACTGCAAAGGGCCTTTAAAGAACATCAGATAGAACAATTGGGTACATGCGTTAGGATGACTTTAATGGAGAACCACCGGCAAAAATTTCCTCACTAAGATAAGTAACAATGTGACTGATGATGTTTATTTTCTTTCCAGCCTATTAGCTGCAGGTGGAGGAAATCGAAGGACTGCCAATGTGGTGGCTCATGGTTTTGCCAACCTTTTCATTCTGGACAAGAAAACACTCAATGAAATCTTGGTGCACTATCCTGACTCAGAAAAACTTCTCATGAAGAAAGCAAAGTATGTCCTAATAGCAGTTTTTTAAATCACATTATTTCACTGCAGAATGGATAGTTGTGGCTTCTAAACAGATTTGCACGCCTTTCTTGGAAGAGTAACAGATGTAAACACATTTGTATTTAGAAGTCAGGTTTGCCTGGCATTATCTAGTGGAAGTCACGGTCTTGGCAGGGATTCCAAGGGTTGTGGAAATATGGTAAGAGGAATGAAGTCTTGACTGTAGCTGCCTTTTTCTTTGTATTTAAGGTAACAAAACAAATAGAAGATAGAGATGTGTATTACGATTCCTTACACACATAGTCAAGAAACAAACTGCAGGACAGATGCTAGTTAAGAAGCCGGTTTTCAAAAATGCAAATGGACACTTGGAATTAGTTCCACAGAGATATGCTTTGATTCAGAGAAAACTCCGGGAACAAACTTGCCAACGAAGTTTTCCAAGTTGACAAGCAGGTATTCTTTATTGAGGCGCCGGGAGACACGGGGGATAGCTCTTCCTAACATGTGTCCCCATACTGCTACACAAGCCATCCTTATATAGCTACTGGGCATATATACATATTCATGAGGCTATGTATGGATTATATCATGGTCTAGAAAGTGTCCCGCATGCGTACAGAAATGTGGTAGTGGTCTCCGAGGGTCGTTTACTTCTTCCAACAATCTTCA